>WUAW01014145.1:62713-73816 GCA_017165845.1 Thaumetopoea pityocampa | reverse complement strand
TATAGCGGCCTTTTTTTTTCAAAATTATACCCCTAAGAAGATGAATTAATTTAGTAGTAGTAGTAGTATAGTAAAAATAAAAATTTTAAAAACTAAACATGCGAGCGAAGCTGCGAGAAACAGCTTGTAAATTAATAAAACCCGGTCTTTTGATCTTTGCTGAGCGGCACTAAACGCCTCTGTCGTTTTACAGTTGATCATCCGCGGTGAGCCCGGATCACGAGCGCTGCACGTGAAAGAGTCCCGTAATCCTATTAATACTAACGAGCTTCATGGACGCGACATCCACACATTAATACACGGGATATATTTAACAAGTATATCTCAATACTGGAATTTATTTAATTAAAATTATTTATTTAAAACAGCCTTTACAGACAAAAGTGTATGAAGATATTTAAATGTTGATTAGGTGAGAGAGGTGTGTCTGGATCGTAGTGTGCGGTGAACTGTGGTCTCTGCCTACCCTTATCCGATACCGGTGTAATATATGCACGTTATAACAAGAATAATCTGTGTTCAAGGTATTGGCGTTGAACCCAGGATTTAACTCTAGTTTAACCAATAAGTAACAAAACCAAGGTTCTCGCTGACATTTTAAGCACCCGTACAATACAATACAAGGATATACTGGGCTTGCACATAAAGATGAGCCTTGCCTTGATCGCAATTGATATCTTATGTGGGTAGGTAGAAGCTATTGTTGCCAAATGCTATGATTTAACATATATTTTATGCCTCCAATTTCCTCGGTTAAGGGTTAAAGGTTACTACGTTCTTGACTGTTTAAAAAAGTTGCTTCTTTAAGTTAATTCTAATTGTGGATGAATAAAATTTCCAAACTGTTATAGAATAATGGATATAAACAAATAGCTTTATACAATACTAACTGATTCCCGCGACGTGGTCTGCTTGGTTTATCTTTTTAACAATATATTCATTTACAGAGGAAAAAACAAAGAATAAATTAATGAAAAAAAATTCTGTTGTACAAAATTTTTTGTAAATAGTATTAGACGTTTGTTATACAGAAAATTAACAACAACCACAATATACATCACTTTTATACATAAGCACCGAATGTCTAAAGAAATCATTTTTTTTTGTTTACCATATTTAATCCGGTACTTGATTATAATCCCAACTGATGGCAGGTAACGATGTTCCTTAGTACCCTAGGGTGGTAAAATGTACTAGCTTAATAAAAACCTATTAACTCTTTGTCTTAAAGACACCTACAAAACACATCTATCGAAATCCATCCAGTAGTTTTTGGGCAATACAACGGCGAACCTCTACCATTTTCATAAAACAAAATGTAATACAACATTTAAAAAAAGCAATATAATTGTAAACCACATTAATGTTGTAGATGCAAATCGTAAATTGGCAGGAACGAACAACGCGAGAGCTCCGGTAATCCTATAAAGCGATCCAGTTACTATTTAAAGTATTTGAATTTATGTAACTCGATTCACCGGCAAAAACACCCCGAGTGCATTAAAATGGAGCAAAACTGTGAAACGCTATAATCGCTAATTGAGTTTTATTCGCACCGCGCCCTGACCGAGTGCACTGTACGGTGGCAAACGCAATTCATTCGTTGTTGTTATAACTCATGCGGAATTTTGCTTTATTGCTCTCAGATAACTTCGTTATGAATCCTGGAGTCCACATCCGCAATAATATAATTGACTTTTAGAGAATGCTCTTGGCTTTAAATCCGTTTTTACATACATCTGTCTACACTATTATAAAATTGTTAAGATTCAAATTTTCAAAAATCAAAGTTATTTAAAACAAGCTACTCGGATCGACTAATTAAGGGCTTCTGAAACCAAATCCGTCGATGTTTGTTTGTTTGTTCGGGCTTCACGCAAAAACCAGCGAGTAGATTTTGGTTAAATTCTTACAGTCTTAACGTTACTATTTCGACTTAAATACTGCGGCATGTTTAATCAAAATCGGTCAAGTAGAATTGAAGATACAACTTGATCCCTGTTTTAGTAGCCGCCGTTAAGGTACAAGAGGTCAAGTAAAAGTGGTTTTAAGGCTTTTTATTTAAATATATGATTGTGTCGGGATTTCTCGTGTAGCGGAAAACTGACATTCACACGGAAGGAACCGCGGGAAAAAGCTAGTAATGTATAAATTGCAACTAAATACGAGAATTAATTAATGCGAAGTTTGTCTGTCTACCTAAAATATGCTATGAGGTGATATCTGTATAAAGGACAAACCGCATTAAAATCGTATAATAGTTTCAGAAATACTTAATACAATAACTCCCTGTGGTGGCATATTACCACATATTTTATCAGGAAACTAACTACTCCGAAGTGATAAATAGGTAAACGTAGGAAATAAAAGAGGCACCAGTTTGTGCATATTATTGACGATGTTGCCAAGTAACAATATTTTTAAATCTGTTTCTAAACCCTTTAAACCAGAGGTTCTCAAACTTTTTGTCTTGTAGACCACTCGTAATGTTTTTCACTTTTGGATAGACCCCCAAAGCATATATTTAATATAACATTGTTGTAAATTTATTAACTTCAAATGTGCTTTTGACAGTTGGCATGGACCCCTTGCAGGTTACATTTAATGCTTTAAACAAACTGTCAAAATTTCTTTTACAGATCCAAACATAGATTTAAATCACAATTTAAATATTACATTAGATGGGGAGTTTCGGCGGCAACCCAAATTACAAATTTGTTTTAGTGTTTTATATCAGTTTATTGCGATGTTTGGTGTATAAATTTGATGTTATTTTGTCGTCGGATTGACTTAGCAATAAAATATAACATACCAATATTTTATTGTTAACTTGAAAAAATATTACATGACTTCAAAAATACATATACTTGACACTGGCAATAATGGCGTGAATTCACAGATTGCCACTATGAAAAATAAAAGATGAAGTACATAGATAAAATTATTTCATAATTTTTATGATCAAATTAAATACTTAATTTGATATTACACACATACACATACACACACTCACGCCCTTTTCCCTGGCTCTCCGGTGGGGAAACGAACCCCGGTCTCCCGCGTTTCAGGCGGGTATATTTGATATTAATCACGATAATTAAAACTGTATTTTAAAATCTGCCATATTGAATTAAATATGACCTTGTGAACCTGACCTTGTTGCCCGCGGGGGCGAAATGTGGGCTGCGGATAGCCACTTTGCTACATTGAACGATCGTAGCAGGTGGAAAGAAGTGGTCTCTGCCTACCCCAATGGAAAGAGGCGTGACTGTATGTATGTATGTAGTATATACTGTGGTCTCTGCCTACACTTATGGGATGTCGGCGTGAGTGTATATATGTATGTATGACCTTATGAAATTTTATTTCCATATAATGTGATAAGAATTATGGAGTAACAAAAAGAAAATTAGTACATAAACAGAAAAAATTAACTCTTGGCACAGGACAAGTTAAAAGATAAGCAAATTCTGACGACATCAAATATACTTCTAGAATGTTTTTGATATGTTATTTTATTTACACATAATAACTCAAACTTATAAAATGGTGTAGTTTTATTTACATGAATTATTTTACTACTTTGGTGTAACCTGGTATCGTATGGCACTGTGATAAGAGAAGTAATGTCGGAAAAGGGGAAGACCTTCCAGCCAAGCAGTTGTTATGTTCGGCACAACCTGTCAGTGGTTGAATTTAAGATATTGATCATACATATATACACTAGCTGCTATGAATTTTTCTTCATCGTAATTCAGCTTCTATAACAGTCAATATTCGAGATTAGAGCCATGTGTCAAGAATAGGTGGTATTCTGTAGCGAAGTAGGTCGCTACATCATATTAACTCAGTCTTCCAGAGTAGCAATTCACCTTGTTTGGAATCGGAATAGTATATTTACCGGTCTCAAATATTTTCTAATCAGATACTTTAAGTGGCTTATGCCAATCTGCTCCATAACGTAAAAAAGTGTATGAAGTAAGTGTGTTTAAACAATGTTAATGCTTTGTATCAACCTATTGGCCATATTTAAAATACCATCAATCTAAACTCCTATTTCTTTTCTAATACCATAAACCATATGTCAAAGGTCAACACTTTTTAAATGGCGATTAATCATAAAAAAATATTGTATCGATTCTTAAATGTATTTTTATCGAGTAATGAGTATAGAAATACATCGATTTAATGTATTCGTTAATATCAATGTAACAATAAAAAGACAGCCAAATGTCAAGTTTGCTAGATTGTATTACACCTAAATAAAAAAATAATTTAACATAATCAAAAAGAAATTTATATGAAGTACTCGTGTAATGTCGAGTATTAAGAATATATAATTCGAGGTTACAGAGATTTGCAAGGCTCTACAATGATAATCATCTATGGTGACTGTTTAATATTTCGATGTTAAATTGACTGAACACTAAAGCCAAGTAGTTTAAAATAAGGCAAGCTTTAGCCTTCTCCGTTGAAAGTTTATGCGATTATAAATTCATATCATTTATTTTATTGTACATTGTAAACATCAATGTACGGAAAAGGAAAGCTTTATACCCGATATCGAAGAAGGTACCCAAATGGGTGTGTAAAGTCTATTGACCCATACTAGGCCATACTAGGCGTAGCAGACTAAGGCCTATCCACAACTGATTAGGAGTAGTGAAGACAAATATGGACTGTGAATAATGTTAATTAATATTAGGATGAGTAAGATATAGTCATACCTACATATTATGACTCTATGATCAACATTTTAAAATGCATTAAAACAATATTATTTTGCGCTTCTTAATTATAACAATTATGTTATTATTAACAGTAAATACTAATTTAACAAGTCTGAACATTTTTTATGAGATTTGTATCTATTATTACAACCAAACTGCCCAAGTCAACCAAACTCTCGGAATCGTTGTAGAAAGAAGGAAACTGCTTCGCACATTCTAATTCAGCGGAATGAGTGACGTGTAAATCCAACGGGGATCCAAGCGACGTAACGAGAGCCATGCGACGCGTGTCTCAATCAGCGCGACTTATATTCGAAACTGAAAGCAAATCATATCCCACGTTTGCGTTGAGATTATAAGCTCATTTACATAAGTGTAGTGTCTATCGCGCGTTGATGCAAATTATCTCGTTCTGCAGTCAGATAATATAATCACGGAGATATAACGTTGTCTCTAAGGGATGTATCAGTAATTTTGCCAGCCGTAGCCATTGATTTTGCCTGCGTTAACTTGTATAGGTTGAAGTGTGGCAGGAGTGGCAGTACGTAAAAAAAAATGAACCAGATCAGGTGTCTGGCGGCACCTGCCACCGCCCCTAAGATTGATGTTGAGACGATATATTCGAATACACGCTAAGTTGCTATCAAATTTCTTCATCGTGATTCAGTTTTCTACTATAATGTCAACTGAAATTTGCGCCATCTGTTGTGGATACGGGTACTATGTAGCGAAACATGTCACCATACTTCCTACAAGATACCTAGCCGTCGCAGGATAAAAACCTCCACTACCTCCCAGTCTTTCGGGGCGCCTAGGTCTCCCCAAAAGTCAATATGAAGTTTTCACAATTTTGTATCCACAGATTATCCTCAACTCTTACGCGAGGTAGACTATCTACATGGAAGGAGGCCTAATCACGCAATGCTTCCCAGGCTATAATGCGTTGTATCCGAATCATGAATGTTTATCTATGTAATAGCATTTATCTATATAAGTAAATATACCGTTGTCTAATACCCAAGACACAGGGAGTCCTAATATGGGACTGGATCAATATGTGTGGAAAAAAATGTACCCACAATATATTTTTATTCTTTACTTATTCAATTACATCCACATCAAAATTTATCCTTTTTTACACTTTCCCTTGGATCAGCACATACTCAGAATATTTTTATTTTTTATGTGGGTATCATACGAAACATGGTGCGTTTATTTTCCATGGTGAATTCTAATCCGTATAAAGGGTAAGTGGATGATTTCTGGCGTGCCGACGAGTATGAAAGGCTGCCGGTGGCGTGAGCTGAATGTGTAACTACGGCCTACATTTTGTTACGCCAAGGAAACACAATCAAAACTCAATCCGACAGCGTTTCCAACTCATCGTTCTATCACGCAATAACGCGTGACAAATAATTTGCATATGAGGGTTAGGGTATACCAGCAGTTTTAGATTTATCTGCCTCACCAACCAAGTAAGGTCAGGGAGTACTTGGTCTTTTAGTCTGTCCGGCAAATAGACTTAGGTATACGGGTAAGCGACCCTAGCCCCCCTAGACTGTCTCTTCTTACTCCTTCCGAGAAATTAGTATCCTGTATCTTGTAACCTAAATTCCATATTATTACCCAATACACTTTCCTACCTCATCCCCTTTCCTTTCTTCTCCACTAAGTCGTGGGAACGCAATGAGGAAGTTTAACACTTTTGAACCTTATAAAATGGCAATGTTGTGGTTCGCCACCCGACACGTCTCGTTGCCCGCAGGAACGAAATGTAGGTTGCGGATAGCCACATTGCTACATTAAACGAAAGAAGGAAAAGGTGGAAAGAAGTGCCATCTGCCTACCCTAATGGGAAAGAGGCGTGACTATATGTATGCTGTATGTATTATGGTCTCTGCCTACCCTCATGGGATATCGGCGTGATTGTATGTATGTATATATGTCTACCAACAAAGTAGAAATTATACATCCTTGAGAACCCGTGTCCCATATAGCAAAGACTACAACAAAGGTAGCCCTAGGCAGGCTGTCAGAAGCTAATGATGATGAAGCCTTAATTATAAGCTACATACATAGTGCTACATTTTGTACTAAAGAACATAAGTGATACTGAAAAAAACATAAAATAACGTAGCAACTTAAACTGAACGAGATACAAGTACAGAAAGTAGATAATGCATTTATATAATAACCTGTACATTTAAACTATTAATTATATTATATACTAGCTGTGCCCGCGACTCCGTCCGCGTGGGCATTCGGTAAGAGCGAAATTATACATAAAATTATTTCCTCTGATCTTAATAAGAATGGATGATAAATGATAGAAATATGAAACAAACACCAAATGTTAGAGGAAGCTTACCATAATGCAAAAGTGCAAAGCATTCAAATCGGTTATGCCGTTTCTGAGATTAGCGTGCACAAACGCACAGACAAACAAACAAACCGACAAAATTTCGAAAAACTAAATTTTTGGCTCCGGTAACATAACTTTATATGTTACCGGATATACATATACATATGTTACCGGATACTATATACTGTTGCAAGCATAATATTTTAAAAAAACATCCATATAGGTTATCCTATATGGATGTTTTTTTTTTAATATTATGCTTGCAACAGTGAAAACCGCATTAAAATCGGTTCAGCCGTTTCTGAGATTAGCGTGCACAAACGCACAGACAAACAGACAAAATTTCTAAAAACTACATTTTTGGCTCCGGTAACATAACTTTATATGTTACTGGATATACATATACATATGTTACCGGATACTATATACTGTTGCAAGCATAATATTTAAAAAAAAACATCCATATAGGTTATCCTACATGGATGTTTTTTTTTTAAATATTATGCTTGCAACAGTGAAAACCGCATTAAAATCGGTTCAACCGTTTCTGAGATTAGCGTGCACAAACGCACAGACAAACTGACAAAATTTCTAAAAACTACATTTTTGGCTCCGGTAACATAACTACAACCTGTATGGATGGTTTTTTTGAAAAAATATTCATTGTACAGACACGGCTCCCTTACGATTTTATTATATGTATAGATAGATAGAAGAAGATAAGGTAATAAGAGTCCCCGAACTGTTTTTGAATAAGTGACGAGTGGTAGATATTTTGATTCCCAGAGATACCATCCCAAATAAAAGCAGACTGAATAAAACCAGAGTAATTTACAAGCAATAAACTCCTCATCACTATATCAGCCCACAAATGTCCACTGCTGGACATAGACCTCATGTAAGGTCGCCACACGGAGCGGCTATGCATGCCTGCATCAACTGATTACCCGCGACCTTCATTAACTCATCGGTCCACCTAGTCGAGGGTCGACCCGGCCTATGCTTTATGGATCGGGATTATCACTTCAGCACTTTAGACCTCAAGATCCATGGGTTCTGTGAGCTATATGCCCCGACCACTGCACTTCAGCTTTGCAATCCTTTGAATCACATTAGCAATTCTAGTTCTAATTCCAATAAATCTCTATGAGCTATACATTATAAGTATATCGTTGTCTAATACTCAAGACACAAGGAATTCTAATTTGGGACTAGGCCAATGAAAAGAAAGTGTCCACGATATTTATTTATTATTATTTTATTATAATTATATTCCAATAAATTACAGCGAAGACAAGATAGGTTTAGAATTTAGGTAGGTACCACGATTCGTTTGTATCGATATTGTAGAATCGATATCGTGAACGGAGTATACATTAATTACTGTTCTGCACTATCTACGTGATATGTCAAATGTTTCGTCAATCCTTTTCAAATCAATCGACGCTGCACAATAGACCTTCCCATTATATTATACTTACAACGCACCGTGAATAGTAATTGAATTTGTTCTCAACAAAATTATTTCAGTCGAGTTATTTGAATAAATTTTGCACATGCACTTAGTACAACTTATGTATTTTAAGATTCGAATAGCTAATTTATAAAAAATAAGATATATATAAAAGAATAAGATTTTACAGTATTTGGTAAAAGTATGTACCAAATTTCTCCAACTGATTCAATGTTAAATCATTATATGTTTCGAATATTGATGGATCTTAAATAATGCAAGCAACATAAGCATTAATCGGAAAGACCAGAAGATAATTTAGCGTTTATTATATGCTATCGCCACTTAGTAGAAACTAAGTAAATATCTACTAAGTGGTGGTAGCCTATTGATATGACCATTGACTGATAGGTTAAGCCTGCCAACTCTCGTTAGGTCTAGTCTAACCTCACATACTAGTAGCCTGAGAGGAGACCTGTGCCCTACAATGGGACTGTAGATAGCCCGATGATGATGATATTTTTCTACAAGAATATAATATTAATTTACAACATCAGAAATATTGGACATGAAAGATAATCTATCTATCTACGTAATATGATTATAAAATTGTTAATTAATATCAAATTTTCCAAAATCAAAGATATTTAAAAACAAACTGCTCAGATCGTTAAGGGCTTCTGAAACCAAATCCGTCGATGTTTGCTTGTTTGTTCGGGTTTCACGTAATCCCAACGGGTAGATTTTGGTTAAATTGTTAGTCTTAAAGGTACTGTTGCGACTTAAATACTGCAGTATATTTCATCAAAACAGGTCCAATAGTATTGAAGATACAGCTTGATCCCTGTTTTAGTAGACGCCGTTAAGGTAGGAGAGGTCAAGTAAAAGTGGTTCTTAGGCTTTGTATATTAATCTATGATTGTGTTGGGATTTCCCATGTAGCGAAAAACCGACATTCACGCGGGCAGAGCCGCGGACAAAAGCTAGTGTTTTATAATATTCCATAGTGCCACCCTATCATACCTATACTCATGAAATATATGTATACATACAACAAATAAATATTGTTCTGATTTCCACCTGTCCCATTTAAAAGACCTTTGATTAAACCCGGTTTGAAGCTCACATTTAACCCCATCGACAAATTGAACTGTCAACAATGGTCCCTTAAACGCTTTTAACGAACGCTTCATCGAAGCGGTTAATTAACAAATTCAATTTAGTCTCAAAGTTCTATTCAGAATGTTCAAATCCCATATATGATTAATTACTGATTGTATACACGCAATGAACACACGAGCTCGTTGCAAGTGCCTGAGCAACGAGCAACTAAGCAACGAGTGACGCGGGTGAGCGGCTGCGAGACGAGACATGCTCCCACATAATGACCGGTAAATGAACCGGGGATTGATCCAAACCCCAACACTGCGATGTAATTGCATAGCCTTGCATGGGTCGGGCGTGAATTACTGGATTGATTGCACCGTCTTGTTTTACTTACGACCATAGGTACCTACATATATAGGTAATATTTGACAACTGATTGGCACAGTGGTAATGAACCTGCTTTCTGTCCCAATGAGACCCAGGTTCGAATCCCGGTAGGGGCAAACTTTGTATGATGAATACAAATGTTTGATTCCGAGTCATGGACGTATTTATCTATATAACTATATATGTCGTTATTTGCTACTAAATCGATGTGTGTAAGTGTTCAAAATATCATTATTATTATTTAATGTGATCTGGGTAACAATGTAACAATGCATCCATTTTTAGATGACCTAAAGCTCCATTAAAATGTACGTAAATATTTTTGTTGTCAAAAAACTGTAATTTCTTGTAAAATAATAAACGTAAAAATTAAAGAAAATGAAATAAAAGTGGTAGACGACGACTTACAAGGGGTCCAGGCCAACTGTTAAAACACATTTGAAGTTAATAAATTTACAACAATGTTATATTAACTACTTTTTAGGGGTCTACCCAAAAGTGTAAAATATTACAAGTGGTCTACAAGACAAAAAATTTGAGGACCTCTGGTATAGATAGATACAATTTACAACAAAACTTATATTTTGGTGGTTAGATTGCAGTGACATTTATATCCAACACAAAATTTGAATAATATAATATAATAAACTATACATAACACTAAAGTGTCACATAATACTATTCGCAGCAAAGACAACATCACAACTCAAAGCCCTCAGAATTAAACCAGAAAATGTATGTTCCTTTTTTGGGGACGGCAACACTGCTATTTTTATTCTCTTTGTCATCAAACGTGCTCCGTTAAATACAGTAAATTTAAATTAAATAGTACTAACAGATTATATATATCATATGTAAAATTGTTAAATGTCAAACTTTCAAAAATCAAAGATATTTAAAAAAAACTACTCGGATCGACTAATTAAGGGCTTCTGAAACCGAATCCGTCGATGTTTGTTTGTTTGTTCGTTCGGGCTTCACGCAAAAACCAGCGAGTAGATTTTGGTTAAACTGTTACGATCTTAATGGTACTATTCCGATTTAATTAATGCGGCATGTTACAA
>WUAW01014145.1:0-24689 GCA_017165845.1 Thaumetopoea pityocampa | reverse complement strand
CTTTGTCTGCGCTGGCCGCGGACAGGCATCGATCGACGCTAACAATGGCTCACAGACCTCGCCTCTACGACTGGGTGCTTCTGTTTTATGACTAACAACTCATAGGTATACGAGAATGTACTATACGGGTATATGGACCTTGTAACAAGCGAAAAAATGTTCGTGCGTTCAAGCGTTTCTACCATTCCTATTGTGTTAAGAAGAGAGAAGTATAAAGCTCACAAATTTTCTTTATGCGCTTCTCCAACTACTGAAGTTTATATTTTATCTTTCGGAATGTATCTTTATCTTTAGCAAAGCGGAACAACTCGACCGCGCTCGCAACTCCCATCCACTCCTGGATCAATTTCACAAATAGGAGTATTAAATTATACATATGTATCGCTTGATTAAAATCTTACTGTAATATAAATTTTTATGATTGTTTGGCGTCTTGTATCTGTACCCACATTTGCGAAGGGAGCAATCTGTTTTTTCTTACTTATTAATCTCATCCAATTTAATTTGTTGCGAATTCGAAGAAAATTTTCCCGGGGACTCAGAGGATATAAGATTAAGATAAATGTTGATTTTATTTAGTTATTAGGTTAAGGTGGTGAGAGATTGTATGTTGGGATTACGCCCTGAGAAATATACGAGAAGATCGTATCTGTACTGGTTATCTAGCAAATCATTATTTACTCACCGGTATAGTTGCGGTAAGAGGGTATAATAGATTATTAAACTGGAACTTGGCAACAGTAATGTTTGCTTTACAACGAGCAGCAAATAAATGCTTTTGTAAAAGAAATTAGTAATTTGTATACAAATTATTAATTTCTTTTACAAAAGCATTTATTTGCTGCTCGTTTATTTACATTTATTTACATTATTTAAAAGCATTTATTTACATTTCGAATTATAATTCGAAATGTCACGATATTTTTTGAAAATTTCATTAAAACATATCAGACCGTTTAATATATTTTTCTATAACATGTTTTTAATTACTGTCACCGACATGGCTCTTTGATATTACATAAGGATGCCCTTTTTGTGTACTATTATTTTTGTTGTGGATACTTTAATGAATGCCATTGATATTGAATGACTGCACGGATGGCGCAGTGGTTTAAGCGTCCACTGCGCTATCGAGTGCTGTGGGTTCGATCCCCACACGAGACAACAACTTTGTGTAAACCATAAATTGTTGTTCAGAGTCTGGGTGTTCTGTGTTTCCGTTATAAAACAAATCTTCTGAAATCATTTTAAAAAATATAGTATTTTTATACCATTGTTGTTAAATTCTCAATAGATATTGTATAATCTATACATACAATGTCCAATACTAGTCCTGACTGACTGACTGATTTATCAACACAGAGACTAAACTGCTAGGGATACAAACTTGAAATTTTGGCAATTGATGCCTTTTATGTTTTAAGCATCAATTAAGAGAGGATTTTCAAAATTTTACCTATGGATGAAGGTGAATTAGCTTGGTAATTTTAGCCCCATAAAGGAACACCGCAAACGTCGCTTACAAAGAGGAACTACAGTAATTAAAACTAAAGATTAAAAAAGCTAAACACGCGGGCGAGGCTCGAGCAGAAGCTAGTATATTATATAAATCCAACTTCATACTTAATTGTTTGAAATTTGATCATTTTAGCCAAACAGGTTTCAAATTCTAGGAATAATTGGGATATTCTAGTTGTTGGGAAAGCATTCGTATGTGATCATCGACAGCCCGTTAAAGTCCACCGCTGGACATAGGCCACGTCCTTAAAAAGGACGGTTGGCCATAATCTCCACGTACGGACACATGAGATCGCAGTAAACTTTTATTGAATAACAGGATAACGCTGTCCCCTATTAACCTGACGCAGCCCTCAGCTGCTCCTCGTAGCACCCACGGGAAGAAATGGTGGAAGCCATTATTACGCTGGCGCCGCACAGCGTATACATAATTACATATATGACAATATACATATATTAGATTTTTCCTGCGGCTCCGCCCGCGTGTATGTCAGTTTTTCGCTACATGTGAAATCCCGAAACAATCTTATATTTATATAAAAACCTAAGAACTATTTTTTCTTGAGCTCTGGTACCTTAACGGCGACTACTAAAACCGGTATCAAACTGTATCTTCAACTCTACTGGACCGATTTTGACGAAACACGCCGCCGTATTTAAGACTGTAACAGTTTTAGCGTAATCTACTAGCTGGTTTTGCTCAAAGCAAAGCAAAGCAAGCTCGAACAAATAAACAAACAAACCTCGATGATCCATCAAGTCGATCTTAGTAATTACTTATAAATATCTTCGATTTACAAAATTTGACATTTAACAATTTTATAATAGTATCTAGATGACAATGTACATATATAACAATATGTATATATGACGTAAATTGTAATTTCACCTAGAACATTATATCCGTCATTTAGCTACCACAGTAAAATCGTCCTGTGTCTAATCTGGCCTCGGCTAACCTTCGGTAAGGCCGTGTCGATCAAGTTATTTTTCTCAAATAACATAACGCTAAATAAAACGTTAATGTGGGCGAGACGGAACGTTACTCGGAGTAGTTAGGGCGTATTGTTCTTTAACTCTGTTATAGTGACACCAAGTCCAATATAGAAATAAACAGGACAAGAATAGAACAAAATTGGAACAGAGGTGTACAGTACAATTTTGTTCTTTGTTCTTTTCTTCAATATTGATTTTATATTTTTAGTTAGTAAAGGATACCTTGAACATGTATTCAGTATAATAATTTATAAACTCAAGAAACATAGTAACTTTATCGTATCGGAGCAACGAATTGTCGTGATCTTTCATAAGGGTATATCCCCTTAGCTGTGACTCAACAATGGCGGCCATGTTACGCAATATTGGCGGTTATCGGTGCTTTGATGTCACGTGACTATATACCATACTTGTTCATTTGCCTATATTTTGTGCAAGTAAGAGCAGGAAAGATTCAGTTACACGGCTAAATTAAACATCGCATTACGTCACGCTCCTAGAGCGCGGTCAACAGCGGAGGGTATATTAAAAGTGACGTAAGTTAATTTTAATATCCAAAGAAATCTACCGTTCATTATCATCGTATCAGCACACAGACGTCCACTGCTGGACATAGAACTCCTCTAATGATCGTCACACCGAACAGCTATAATCAAGCTATAATCCACCGATTGCTTACGACCTTCATTAGGTCTTCATTCTACCTAATTGCTCTCCAAGACAACTGCCAAGCTTAGAGATTTTGACAAATCTCATGGAGGAGGCTCATGTCCAGTACTGGATTTTCAAGAGCTAATGATCTACCTAATCGTTGCCAGCAGAGAAGTATAGACATATGTATATACCATTATGTTAAGTATTCGACCTGCATATGTTATAAACTTTCGTAACTAAAATACTCGAAATACATCTATGTTTGGCCACATAAGATACTACCATCAAGATGTCCTTTGCCAATCGGAATATGTGGTAACACTAAAAGAAACCGTGCCTTAGGCGCGGCCCGATCGTGCGCTTCATGCACAGTGACTCATGGGCATGGCCTGATCAAAATGCTTCGTGGGTTCCACTTACGAAATTTACAAGGAGCAGCAGTTATGTTACGGGAGTAACCACGATTTTGCAATTTCACATTTACTTTAAGTTGATGACACACCAAACACACGGCAGTACAACAGACTGAAGGACAGAGCTGTAATAACGGCAATAGAATAATTTCGAAAATTTCTAAGCACGAACTTCGATGTGTATTTAGATATTTCTGTGTGAGAGATGCACCAGGATGGGCAGCAGCATTATTTTATGATTTGACCAGCAAATACTGCGGTCTGAAAGACGCCTGCTAAGCGTTGAGTTTATAGATACATATGTTGCCCGATATATATAATAAAATGCCCCAAGATCTAAAAGAAGCGATTAAAGAAAAATTTCTTAAATCCAAATTAAAAAAGTAATCTTACAGCTTGATAGTGAACAATGATTTCGAAGTAAATGTATTAACAATAATTTTAAAATAATATATTTCACCTTCTAAATTTTGTCTTCACCGTACGACATACGAAAGTAGTCTGTATTAATTTATGTGAATGTGCAGCGCCTAGGCACACCACGGCGGTTTTTTGAAGATAAGTGTGATGATTTTATAAGTAATGTATTTTAATTGAACAATGAAAAAAAAATAAAAAAAAAGATTACGGCAAGTCCTTCCCTTTTGTGGAATTGGCCCATGACCAGCTCTGAACTTCCACCGGTTGATGATGATGAAGATGATGGTACTGTAGGTGTACAGATTAGATATAAGGTTTGATATTATTTACATACATCTCGACATTCTCCATAATAGTTAGTTAAATAGGTAACCCGGTCTCCATGTTCCTAGATTTCGAAGATTCGTTTAATCATTTTCTACCTGGTGTTACTAATCTAGATTTTGCTGCCAAGGGTCATATCCCATTAAAAAAATTCTACTTTGCTTGATCTTCCACTTAGTCACTGGTGGATTGAGTGGCTTCCAAATCTTGCTTCACGGAGATTAGTCGGCCGCTCATAAGGCAGCCATCGGGTCGTACTCCACAAACGTACGCTCGTGATGGACGCAAAACATGGCCGAACAAACACAACTGACCTTCTTGGAGATGTCCGCCAAGTCCCAGACACCATCGCCTCAGAAATATGTATTATATATGCTGTCACACTGCATAATTCCTCTCATGCACCCTAGCATTAGCTTTATATCACCCCCGTGACTTATAATCCTGGGCATATCTACTCAAGGCCGGCCAACAATCCCTGCCATATAGGAGAATCGGATGGATTATGCTCTTGGACACATATCTCTTTAGCCAACCAATTTTCGTGCAATAGTTTGTCTAAAGCAGAGGTTCCCACACTTTTTTTCTCATAGATCACTTTCAAAATTTAGCTGGTTCCGATGGACCCCCCGCAGTTACATTTCTATCATATTCCCAAAACTCGACAAAAAATGTGAAGATTAAATATAACTATGGAAATTTGCCTACGCCAACGTAAACCCCCGTCGAGTCTCCCGTGAACCCCTGGGGGTCCACCTGGACCACTTTGGGAACTAAGGGTCTAAAGTATTAAGGTATTAGTATTAAGTGAACACGTATTAGATCTAAGTGATCAACATCACAAAAATATTTTGTAAATTATATATACATTCCTAATCCATATTCGTCCTTAGTGAAGACGAAGTCCTGGGTAGTCCCTGTAGTGCAGGAGCCTACGGACCTCCCCTTATAAGGGAATGGAATTAGGCCGTCGTCTACCACATTGGCCTGATGCGGGTTGATAAACTTCGCAAACTCATGCGGGCATGCAGCTTTCCGCACAAAGTTTTCCTTCTCCGTTAAATACATTGGTGCCTACAATGTAGACCGTACATGAGTTTGAAATAACCCAGTGATACGCGAGTCGAACCTGCGACCTTTTAAATCGCGGATTGTGCTTCGAACCACATGTCTACCAACGTATATATATTGTAATAATAATACATTGTAATTTAACGACGAGTTTGTTAGAATATAGTTATATTTAATGTGGTTATACCTTTAAAAGATTAATCGAGACCCTTGAATTTGTACAATTGATTTCTGGTCCACAAATTAACAAGTTAGGCGCACATGCGCGGCTGCGTATTAGTCATTAAATATGTGGAACGTGTTCGCGCGTTGCGACTTCATGCACGCAATTTGCATTCAATGAAAACGACAGCGCAACGAAATACACATTCTATACGAAAATACTTTCAATAAAGGTCGCGAACACTCTATCCAAATAGTTTGCTGCAAACTTAATTAGATTAGCGACCGACTATAAAAATTAACTCGTTTTGTATTATCTTGATTTGTATGTACATGACTATAATTATATAGTAATAAAATATTATGTAATTAAGATATTTCAATTAAATTTTCACCCACTTTCAGACGCCCTAATAATTTGAAATTTTGCACACGTTTTAAAAACAGAAGACAATATGACAATCATCATCATCTCGTGGCGATCCACTTCTGAACATATGCCCCTACCTAAAAAATAATAATTTCTCATAATCTCCACATTCAACAAGCGTCTTGGATATCGCAATAAATTTTGATTGAAGAACAGGATAATTTGGTGTCCATTATCCTGGTACATCCCTTGATTCGTTCTCACAGCACCCACGCGTGGAGATGAAGTGACGCTATTATTATTCCGGCGCCACACAGCAATCCGACATTACGAAAAATAAATACAGCTTTAAAAAATATTAGTGAATTTCTTTAAAACCGCACTTTAATATGAACTAAAAATTAAAAAAAGAACTTCATATTGTTATGTTATACAACTCGCTACAACTTTACTACTTTGAAGTTTGTTTAAAGAACTGAACTTGAGGACTGATTGGCACAATGGACAGAGGCCCTGCTTTCTATGCCAATGAGTCCCGGGTTCGAATCCTGATAGGAACAAACTTTGTGCGATGAGCATAATGGTTTGTATCCGAGTCATGGACGTATTTATCTATTTATGTATAGTATTTATCTATATAAGTATGTATATCGTTGTCTAGTATCCAAGATACAAGGAATCCTAGTTTGGAACTAGAACAATGTGTGTGCGAAAAGTGTTCAAAATATTATTCAAAATTACTGCAATAAATGGAACAATAAATTGATAACAATTTATCACTACAGAATCCAAACTTCATGCGTTAATTCATGTTTCTTTTTAGTTTTCTTAAATATTAATCTTTTTTTGAAGTACATGAAACTATGGATCCTGGCTGACATCCGGTTACTGGGCTTACAGGTGTACGTCATATGTCAGTCCTTCATCTGAACCCGCTTCGAAATTAATTCTATTACAATAACTAACATAATGGTGTTGATGATGAATAAACCCGTGTGATGAACTTATGTCCGTACTTGAATTTACCTTTCTACCAAACTACAAGGATTTGGTTCAATGGTTCAAATATGTAAAGACAACAAATACATACCAAAACATACAAATGCATTTTCGCATTTCTTATGTAAATTAGGAACACAAATTCGAATTGGTTTATTCAATGAAATGTGTTAGTGATCTCACACCAGGCCAACAAACTTGCAGAGGTAATAAATATCAATACTAATCCAATCACTTTTCAAAACCATTCCAACTCAAAATATGTACAATTATTATCCCACCGATAGTTCTGCTTAATTTGACTGAATAGCGTTACCATCATCTCTAGTATTATTAAGGATATGAAAGCAGCGAAATTCTAATTTTACTGGTATAAAAATAAGAATTTGTTTACCGATATGCCTTCAGTCCTGTATCATAAGTACCAAACTTAATTACATAATTTATGTATATACATAAGATTGGACAGAGATTACATATTAATTTACGTAGCACATTAATCTAGTCTAATAAATCTTATCAATATTCCACCCAATTTATGTAACAATTGGTGCTCCTGCAATACCTACATAATCCTTGGAATCCACATCCGTACACTAACAAAAAAGTTATTAAATAAAAATTATGTTATTTTAAATAGAATTATTATTGAAATATTTGAATTAAAAACATTACCGTATGATTTATTATCATATATTTATGAGGTCTGTGACAAAGCTGTAATAGCCTAGTAGTCATATACTTGCTTGGCATTATCAAGATCATCGATTCGTTTCTCGGCTAGTACTTGGATGGGTCATAATTTATTTGATTACTACACAATAAACGTTATGACCAATAATGAAGACGTAGATGATTACGTTGAGATATTACCAGTTATATGTTAAAGCAGGAACAGCAGTATCGAAAAAGGAATAATTTCCATCTGGACGGGTGACGAAATTTCCTAAAATGCAACAGTTTAGCTTAAAAGGATATTCTCAAAAGAATGTGTATTATTTTTAAGTTATTGAAATAAGGATTTTTTTATATTTTTTTATGTTTATATTTTATGTTATACATATCTGACAGAGCCAGCCATTGCCCCATACAGTTGATGTCATGTTGCACGTATGCTAAGTTACTATTAAATTTCTTCACCATGAGCCAGCTTCCTATGTATAGGTTCAACATTCAAAAGTTACACCAACTATCGAGATTGTCCAGTACTCCGTGGCAAAGTAGGTCGCCACAATCATTTGACAAAACCTTCAAAAAACTAAATTTATACCCGAATAATGGCGACAAGATGATTCCCGTCAAATTAAAACTTTCCAGGACAAATATGTCTATTTGCCAGTATATTCAGATTACGCCTTTACCTACACTTCCCGGAATAATAGGCGTGAGAGTACAAAAATTCTGTGATAATATACATACAGTATTATATTATCATTGTTCTATAAGTTTAAGTATGTATAATTTATATGACAATGGATACATAATATTTGAATACAAACTATGCTGTCAGAAAACTTACATATCCCTTTTTATATCTATTTACACACATCGATATACATCTACGAATGTTTTACATATATAAAGGAACTCAACACACGTCTTCAGACATACGAATCAATCAATATTTTATAACTATATCAATCAGATGCAGACGGATCACGTCAAAGTACTAAAATAGTAAAACTTTATCCTTCACGTCAACGTTTTGAATAAAATGCAAAACGTGTCTGGGATGCAGCCAAAACGGCTCGGTGCGCCTCAGGCGCTGCGGCCTCTTCCTATATGGACAAATTGCTCTTTCATACACATTTATGCCTACCAGGTACCGTCTAAAAAATCTAGGAAATAATAGATTTTATATATATAATCTCTTCCTGAATTGGTTTTGTGTTCTTTCTATTCTCCCTCCCTCTCTCTCTCTCTCCCTTTCTCTCTCTGTCTGTATCTCTCGACCTAACACTATTCCGACTTTTACCTCTGCTATTTTTTACGATGTATTAAGACGACGAATTGCCAACAGATATCATCCCCGTAGGCACCCATAATTCGTCCTAACGATCAGTGTCGTTGAATCTCCGATCAGGTCTATACCACATGCCTTCTAAAGGACGGAGAATCCATGGTAATGTTAGCATACCAGCCGAGGATTGTTTATTTTATTTACTTTATTTCATTGATATAATTTATAAGTTGAAACATCATTATGTACTTACGGTAATACTTGAATACAAACTTAATTACATACTTACGATCACACTTGAATACAGAGTTATTAGAAGAAACTCAGATAATGAGATGATAATAATATAATTACTATCCTACTAGTTGACAGACCAGCTACTAGCTTAATATTTTTTACTCATAATATACTCTCAGAGTTGATATATTATAATATAATTATCATCAACAACGGCCTATCAATGTCACTTCACTATGTATATATTATAATTAATATTATTTTAACGTTACAATTTCCCAACTGCGAAAATATCGATTTAGAAATATGCCCCTTCAGTGCCCGTCCTCGAGAGCTTGTTTATTTAACATAATATTCTGCACGGACTACGAATCCACTCGTATCCTTGCATTTTATTGAATCAAAAACCTAGCTACAAATGCATCTTATTCAAACCCCACACGCTACAGTATTATCCGAAACTCTCAGCACAAATAGGAAAAGTTTCTAACAAAGAGTGAGCGTTGAGCTTTTCCGTTATTTACGCTCATTTGTATCCGTTTTGCTTAGTAAGTTCTTTATCGGTTCCAGTGCTAGTGGGTATTCCGGTGAGCAGTCCTTGTTCGACGAAACTTGGGAATACAAATTTGGCCATGAGCCTGCGTGTTGTCTGCCTGACAATAGGCACCGTTGCCAACATAAATTATCGGACAACATTCGTCTTCAGTTTACTATACGAATGAATGTTACTGATACGTTGCCGCCGAAACACGTTTTCCCTTCTTTCAATATCCGCTTTTATAGCACGAGTACCTATCGATAAAATAAAACAACTTAGCAGAGAGTTAGAAATAGGATTGAAGACA
Source organism: Thaumetopoea pityocampa (assembly GCA_017165845.1). Taxonomy (NCBI): domain Eukaryota; kingdom Metazoa; phylum Arthropoda; class Insecta; order Lepidoptera; family Notodontidae; genus Thaumetopoea; species Thaumetopoea pityocampa. The sequence goes on along the minus strand of WUAW01014145.1, from coordinate 14,720 downwards.
TATTTCTTGTAAGCAGGATAATCAGTAGAGAAATGATGCATTGTCGCGTATCGGTACATTTCCGAAGCGAGGATTAAAGCCTTTATAAGAAAGACGCCTGGAAATTTGAAAAGAGGCTTACTCCGACGAGAAAAAATGTCTGAAACATTCTCGGTAAATTCCATTCGGTATTTTATTAACTTACAGAGTGAATATTTTTTCACCATCCCCAGTCCATAATCGTCCCCATATAGGGACACAGATCTAACCTAATTAAGAGGAGGATTAGGCTGTAGTCCACCACGTTGTCCTAAGGCGAGTTGGCATACTTCACATATCCATATAGGCATGCAAGTTTCCTGATAAAGTTTTTCTTCTCATTCAAATGAATTGATGTCTCCAACGTAGACCTTAGTAACCCAGTGATACAGGATTAGAATCGAAACTAAGACCTTTTGATCTGGAGTCGAGTCTAGCACCACTAGACCACCGATGTATTTTTTATTATAAACATATACCTACAACTAGCTTTTGCCCGCGACTCCGCACGCTGATTGTCAGTTTTCCGCTACATAGGAAATTCCAAAACAATCATAACTTTATATAAAAAAACCTATGAATCACCTTTACTTGAGCTCTCGTACCATAACAGCGGCTGCTAAAACAAAAATCAAACTGTATCTTCACTTTCACTTGACTAATTATGATGAAACATACCGCCGTATTTAAGTCGGAATAATATACCTTTAAGACTGCAACAGTGTAACCAAAATCTACCGGCTGGTTTTTTCGTGAAGCCCGAACAATCAAAGAAATAAACATCGACAGATTTGGTTTCAGAAGCCCTTAATTACTCGATCTGAGTAGTTTTTAAATAGTTGTTTTTAAATATCTTTGATTTTTGAAAATTTGACATTTAACAATTTTATAATATTATAGACAACAATTGTTGTGAAACACCAATGAAAAGTTCGAATATTAAATTAATTACTTCTTTACTAAGTTCTGTTTAAGTAAGAATAACTTATTACTCGCTGTGTGGCGCTGGCGTAGTAATAGAGTCACGCCATATCTTCCCGTCGAATGTGAGGAGCAGCTAAGATTTGTACCAGAATAAGAGGCAGCATTATCCTACTATTTATCCTTATACAATCAAAATTTACTACGACCTTCATGACGCCTCTAAGTGTTGAGATTATGGCAATTCTTCTTTAAGGAGGAGTCATGTCCAGCAGTATACTTCCACGAGCTGATTATGATGATGAAGACATTATACCTCTCTAATGACATGACTTAGCCTTTCATGACTAAACGCCCATTTCTGTGGCAATCAATAAGTAACATAATCTGTCATATGTCGCGACATTTTTAATTAGAAATGGCTTACAAACTGCCGTATACCGGAGGGCTATGGCCTAACGGCATACGGCACGGCATGTACCGCATTACATGCAAGTGAATAAATAAAATCTGATTAGGTTACTTTATGGTCCAGGCTTCTGTTGCCATATTTCACATTCCGACTCAATCTTTGCTTTGCCTAATCATTTTTCTTAATACATTCTTTATTATACACACAAATTCAATACGGTTATGGCATTTAAATATATGTTATAGAAAAGTTATCTCCCAATGTACCTTTGAATGCCAGAAGATATAAATGTATAAGAGAGAAATTGTACAAAAACGAGTATTAAAATGGATTAATTACATTTATTTTGTATTTAAATCGCCAATAAAATGTATGTAAATGTCTATATAAATAAAATGATAAAAGGTCACGGTCGTTCGTCACGTAAAAACTGCTGAATGGATTCCGATAAAAAAATCTAATATTATTCCTTAGACCAGTGGCCCTCAAACCTTTTTGTCTCGTAGACTACTCACTCCGTTTTTCGGTCTTGAGTAGACTCCCTGCTCAAGTAAATGTTCAAGATTTGCTAATTCATCAAATTTAAATGTATTTTTGAGAGCTAGTTCCTTACTCACTTTGAAAGATTTAAATGACTAATAGCAGTGACGTCATGGCCGACCTCTAAGGACCTATATAGACCACTTTGAGTAACCGTGACTATTCATGAGATTCATGACTATAACATGAGTATTCGCTCCTTATATAAAAAATATCACCATATATCCATTAATATAAAGTTTTACGTAACTATGACTTATAAGGACTACGCGTTCAGCGATGCCTTTTCTTGTATATAGAGAATATATGGTTGACTAGCTTTTACCCGCGCCTTCGCACGCGTTAATATCCTTAAATACATGTCAGAGACCGCTAAAATTTTTTTTCCAACCCTTCGTAACAGTTTTTGTTTTTCGGGATAAAAGGTACCTTATATCCTTCTATGTACCCTCGACAATGTGAATACAAAATTTCATGATAATCAGTTTAGTAGTTAAGGCGTGAAAGCGTAACAAACAAACAAACAACTCACATTTGCATTTATAATATTAAGTTAGGATGTATAATACTAAATCACGCGAACGGTTGCGGATATCGGGTAGTACTTACTAGAATAATGTATAACATGAGAAATCTATTACTATTATAAAATTGTTAAATGTGAAATTTTTAAAAATCATCGACTAATTAAGGGCTTCTGAAACCAATTCCATCGATGTTTGTTTGTTTATTTGTTTGTTCAGGCTTTACGCGAAAACCAGCGGGTAGATTTTGGTTAAACTATTAGTCTTAAAAGACTTAAATACTGCAGCATGTTTCATCAAAATCGGTCCCGTAGAATTAAAGATACAACTTGATCCCTGTTTAAGTAGCCGCCATTAAGGTACGAGAGGTCAAATAAAAGTGGTTTTTAGGCTTTTTATATAAATGTATGATTGTGTCAGGATTTTCCATGTAGCTGAAAACCGACGTTCACGCGGGCGGAGCCGCGGACAAAAGCTAGTGATGTATACGATATATCTTATTTCACCATCATCGTTTCCCGTTTACGCGAAAGTGCTTATTGTTAATTATTTGTCCATGTATCATTTACAGATGAAGGCTAATGTACGAATGTAAAGGACGAAAGTCAATACACTTCTATTTAATCCATTCGTGTAGATACTAACTACTCGTAACTAAACAAATGGCCCGTATTCTGCTATGGCTGCACAATACGTAGTCGTTATATCTTCGTAGTCCAAATACGGGTTAGTTGTTAGAATAATATTACTGTTATTATGTTCAATATAATAACAACAATAACAATATAATGTTGTTTATATTTTTCTTGTATTTTCACGCTCTAAACATAGCACAATCAATCAAAGATTGCTTTTTAGTCGTAACATATTAGTCGTGTTGCGTAGTGAATTATATCAATATATATCTGTTAGGTGATCTTTTTGAAAGCTATACGTATTGTATTTCTTTATTATAAAAATGTTTGTACACTTGCTAGAGTGTGTGTGAGTTGTGAGAGTATGCACACTCATGTATGGGTATCTGCCTCATTAAATTTTGTTTGAATAGAGGGATAAAGCGACTATGCTACTTGGTCAGACAGGTGGTACCGTCAGCATTCGTATTAATAATATAAATATCACATTCTCATTAAATTTTTATTAATTACATATTTATTTATTTACACTTCATACATAAAACATGTACATGCGCGCTTAATGCCTTAGGCATTTTCTACCAGTCAACCTTAGGGTTCAAGTCAACATTACAACAAAAAAATAGGTGCATTCACCGTCGAAAAGAAATTGTGAGATGAGAGAACAAAACGGTTATTATAATACATATTAATACAAACATGGGGATACATTAAACTCATATATAATAATAAAATCAAATATGATAACTCGTATATATATTTATTTAAATTTCTTGCACAATGTGTAAAGGCGGACTTAATATTTAAGGCATTCTGTAACAGTCTACCTTTGGTCAGTGTTGAGATAATAAAATAGATGCAAGGAAATAGTAAAAGATAAAATATACAATACTATTGCCATGATGATTCCGCCAATACTGGAAAAAAAGTTCGGGAACTTTTAATTTAAAAGTTTAATGGCTGATGCCCATCCTGATCTCATTGGGGAACGCTTTACAAAGTAGCTCGATTGAACTAGGACAGAAGAGTTAACAAAACTAGAGCTGTGGAAGGACACTAAATAATAAAAAATAGATTTTTAGCAGTCCGAGGGTTTCTATCATATGTATGTATATATAAATAAGTTTTCGTACAAATATGCGGTCTTTCGCCAGACAGAGCATCCTCCATATAGATTAAAACATTCACATTAAGACTTTTATATTTTCTATTGGATGCATTTTTTCCCTTGCATTATTTCCGATGTTCGAAGTTTAAAATTTCACAAACATCAATTCGAAATATTTTTCGACCAAAAAATCATGGCAGTATGGCTTTGTTTCTTCGCCATATGGACAAAACAAACTACTACTACCCCAAAATATCATTGGTATCCAAAAAACATGAAACAAGTGAGTGGACTAAACACAGGAGGCAATACTGTTATAGTCGATACTATAGTAATGTGTCGTGTTCAAATTCAAAATGATTATATGAAAAATAGTAGTTAGTGGTGTCATATGTAATAAACGAATAAGGAAGGAATTAGATCAATTTGTCAACTCGAATAATTGCCCATCCGCAATATCTTCCGTTCAACTATGAGAATAAAACTTGCAACAGTGCAAAATGTCGGAACCTCAAAACTTCTACTAGTATTTTTCATAATGCTAAGAAACTGCAAATTTGTGCCATGTCTGCCAATTACGACGAAATTATGAAATATTTATCGCAGTTAACATTAAACAACAAAATGCCAGTGTATCCCATTTTATTGTTTCTCGGAAGTTTTGACGTCAATACAACTAATACCACATTAACTAGTCGAAAGTTCCCGCAATTCTTGAAAGAACAAGGTTATTTTTCACTGTTAGCTAAGGTTTTATTTCATATTACAATATCGTTTACGATAACTGACGATTGAAAATTAATAAATTGCCACATTTTTATACCAAGTTGATGAAGATTAAGATGATTCGCTGGAGTTGCTGTAAAAACTCAAAGCTCACTTCAACAAAAATTATGACTTTCTTTTCTAAATATTTTTATTAGTTTAAATATTAGTTTAAATAGTTTTATTTTCCCCCATTAAAATTTGATGACAATGACTTTTATACGTGTAACGTTTTGTGACTTTTTGTGTTTTTTTACATCTTAGTAATCTGAAGTAAACAATAACAATATTTCGTTCGTTCGTTAATATTAAAAAAACTATTGTCACGTAACACGTCATGTCATTTTCAGCATTTTAATTGACATGTTGACCAAAAATAAAAAATATATATTTAAAATAAAATTTAAAAATAAATTGAAAAGGAGATTACGTAATCACTTACATAAATAATAAATAAAATAAATACGATGTATTAGTATATACACTCTATCTATTAGTGTATTATATAAACTTTGGATGTATTCATACTGCTTTATTTTACATCCGATACTGTATGCTAGCACCATCTAAAAGTTGAATGATAAAAAAATGCCTTAGGCATTAAGTGCATCCATATGACTTTAGTGTAAAGAGTAAATAAATAAACCTTTATCAAGTCACAGAATTGTATTTATCATTGAAAAATACCTATCTCATTCTACTGTGCGAGTCACAAAACATACCAATGTATCCTTTTTTCCATGTAGATAATAATACATAATAGTCGGCCTTGTACACTAACTGACCACTGATGCCGGAAAGCACATGTTACACCCATCCATTACGTCGCGACAATACACAATGGGCAAAAAAGATCTCGAGTTACACTGATTTCTGTTACGTAAACATACAAGTTGCATTTAAACAAATCGTTAACTTTTGTTTTAGATTGTACTAATGCTTGGGGTTTTTTCACATGGTCAACTTCTTCCGACTTTGCAAAATAGTTTGAAATTTCAAAGTTGCATTACCTACATATCTTTTTACTTTTTTTCCGTATCAATCGTTATTGACTTCTGCGTTGGTGTACTGCTTACGAGCAAGTTCTGCTTTGTATACCTGTACAATTATTGTAGTCTAGCCGTCAACTTGAAGTATTATTGTTTGTTTCTCGCGAGACGGAAAACTTCTGCATCACTCGCCCATCCACTCACGAATATTGTACAACCAAGATCTACGCCCAATACCTTGCTTTCAGGCAATCTTAGCCATTTTCACAAATTGCGAGAGCTCGCTTCTTTCGTGTTTTTCATTTTTGCGACATGTCCCCAATATGCTTTATTTTTATTATTCCTAATGGAGAAGATTTAACATTTTATCGACTAATCACCATAGTGTATAGAAGGAGCACAGAGTATATATAGTACCTATAATTTTGTTATCTGTGGTAGCTGGAAGTTAACAAACCATAAATTTAGCTAAATTATCCGAATTTAATTCAAGGTCTACTAATATTTCAGGACATATGACTGTGGCGCAAGTTCAGTTAACCGATTGCTAGTTAATGTCATCCCCATAGCTTATTTCTCCAATTCATGTGGCGTTTACTAACTATCTCATTTCTTCATCATCATCGTTAGTCCGTGAAAATCGAACGCTGAGCCTCTTCCTTAAAAGGAGGGATTTACTATAGTATTCACGCTTGGCAGACGTCTTGGAGATAGACTCACATAGTCTTTGAGATAGAGTCACAATAGACTTTAGTTGAATAATACGCTGCTGCCAACGGGCAGGGTAACGACCCTGGTACATCCATTAGCTGATTCTCACAGCATCCACAGGAAAAAATGGAGTGACACTATTATTATGCCGGGGCCACACAGCAATTCTTATTCTTAAATAAATTATATATTACACATGCTCACCGTACCCAGTATAGCAGCACCGGCTGAATGGTTCCAGACGGACGGGACCCACAAACATTACCGCTCCATCACTAGGCCACCTCGCGTAGAAACACTGACACACCGTCTATTCACACACATACCAACAGATTCTATATTAAACCCCTCAATACTCCATACAAAGGAGGCGGGCTCTTTCACGTCGGGATGCGGTCTTGTCTTATGATCGAGTAATAGCTGCTTATCTGTATGTGCCTATATGTTACCACCATAATAGATATGATTTCGTTCAATATTAATTCAAAGATTAAGTAATGATGCGGAACAACAGAGGTAAACTTTATAAGCCTAATAGCCAGCGAACTATACCATACATCAATATCATTTTAAGCCACTTACCAAGTTCTAGATACAATTGTAAAAAAAGCATTTGTGAAAAAGGTACGTACTCTCATACTAAAATCAAGTAGATAAGTATGAGCAAACATATCGATAAAAGAAAACGTATTTGCTGTACGTGCCTAAAACAGAACTTTTCTATAGAGCTAAAAGATCGTCTCAAGATTGGGAAACTGTTGTGCACAAAGATCCTTGTAAATTTTAAACCATATGACGCAACATAGCACTTAATGGGAAAAGCTGTCATTTTCTGTTGTCGTCCGGCATCAGTTTAGGCTATTGTATCAACGATAGTGTATACTTAAGAGATCATTTATATTTATAGTGCAACGTTTGATTATTTAAATGTCTTAAATAATCAAAGAGTGCTACTAGCTGAATTATATAGCTTACTTGCAAATAACTTTATTATAGATAAACCTATGATTGATTTATTCTATTTCTGTCCTTGGTATCATACTTACCTCTGTATCAGATTTCGAAACGATTCGTTATTTTGAAGCTATATAATCTTTTAGGCGCGTTAAGAGAAAATGATGAGAGTAAATTTGGACGATGCGCATGTACTGTACAATGAATATTCACATAATAAAATTAGTCGTGAAGTTAGCCACAAACGCCCGTTTCCGAATTACTCAGCTGTCTGTTGCCAATAATTAGTTTGTAGTTTTACGTTAAAAAAGTATAACTTCTAATAATTTACTTCTCTTATGCCCTTCTCATAGTTCCAGTCTTTTTAATTCTTCTTTTTTTGTTCAATCTGTTCTTTTTTTTGTATATCTTCCTACCGAAATCAGGTTATGTGCTACTCTTGATTCGTTCGGTTCAGAAAAAAGTCCGCGAACTCCTTTTGCATAAATTAGCGGAATCATTGTAACCTTGTTTACTTATTTTTGAGTTTGTTATAATAGTGTATTAATTTATTATTATATTCGAATTTATTACTAGATATATATTAGTTTATTGTATTCCTATGTATGTATTAGTATGTAATAAATATTTTTTTATTTCATCACTTCCCACATTTTGTTCGTCTATGAATGTACTTACTTTTTTTATCTCTGCTCTACTCTAAGGTAGATTGGTAGAAAATGCCTAAGGTATTGAAAGGAAAATCCGCCTTTACATATTTTATGTATGAAGTGTAAAATAAATAAGTAAATAAATAAATATATAATATAAATAAATATAACTTATAACGCACGTACATACATAAAAGAACAGGCAGTATTTTTTTACAATTAGTTGTAATCGATACTTTCTTCGCGTTAATAATAGTCCTATTTGAAATATTATCAGATTGAAATAAGTCCAATGCTAATCTTAGAACTACAATACAAGCAACGAATTGACCTTAATTAAACATGTACACTGCTGTGTGGCGCCGGCATGATGATAGCGTCACTTTATCCCTTCCCGTGGGTGCTGTAAGAACCAGTTAAGGGACGTACCAGGATAATGAACGATAGTGTTATACTTTTATTCGATCAAAATTTACCGCGATTTCCAAGACGCTTGCCAACCGTAGAGATTATGACAAATCTCTTCTTATTAAGAAAGAGGCCCGTGTCCAGCAGTGGGCTTCCACGGGCTGATGATGACGGTGATGATGATGAGACATGTATAAATTCACGATGTGAATACTTATAATTTTTTTGACTGCACGGATAGCGCAGTGGTTTAAGTGGTCGCTTTTCCACTGTGCTGTCGAGTGTTGTGGGTTCGATCTCCACACGGGACAACAACTTTGTGTAAACCACAAATTGTTGTTCTGAGTGTGGGTGTTCCGTGTTTCCGTTATTTGAATGTTTGTAAAGTCCCCGCGACACAGGAATTAAATCCTAATGCGGGAGGTGCCTTTTAAAAAAATTATAATTTGCGATTAAAAGCTCTTTTGCATATTTTTTTCTGTTTCCATATTTACTTGTTTATTAATAAATAATCAGTGTATCTTCTCTATGAAGGCGAAACCATAGTTTCTACACTACATATACAAATCAATACTATTATAAGTATTACCACGTAATATTACCCTCTACAAATTCCCTTACGCATTGCATTTCAGTCAATGCTTACAACTGAAGCTCAATAAGCATTCAAATGCTCTCAATACATTCCGCTATACAGGACTGGCCCGGTCCGTGGTAGACACAATGGATGCCAATCGGTCCGGGAATTCAACTTGGACGTACCAATGCACTCGTTCCCTTGCCTATGTAATTACATGCGCACTGCATGTTACACAAATGTAATGTCTCAATACATGTGATAGAAGTGAAACTTCTTTGGCAGTCTATACCTCGATTCGTTAGTATAACGTATGGGGTAAAACTGCAGAGAGAATGAAGAAAATATCTTAAACAAAATGAACCCATAGTAAAGTGCTCTCTTTCCTTTCTCTAGCCAAGTGCCTACTTTCTGTCCTTTTGCGTCGAAAACGTTTCGCTTGGAACGTTATACTTAGGTACTGAAATTTCTCCTTAAAATTTTACTCTACAAACTAACCTCTGTGGGGAGAGCATAACATCTGTGGAAAAAATGTGCCTATAGCAACTTCACCCAGGCCGAAACCCGATGAACCCGAGCCAGGTTCAATTTTCGGAAAGAAACGTGATTGTATGTATTTAGCCACTTGCCGTCATGGATTTCAACATGATGAAGAACATTAAAATATCTTATGTTTTACTTTTCTCGAAAAGACAAGAAATAAAAAGATACAGTAAGTAAATAAATAAATATAACTAGTCATTGGATGAAGTCATTTCTTTTAAATACAATAGGTTTTAAAATATTTTGCTACGAATCCCAGTGCACGTAAACAGCTATCAAAATATCTATCTTCGTATTTTCTGACTAACGCGAGAGGCTTTAAGATTAGTCCCTTGACTTGCGCCTTCAAATGCCACAACCCACAATGGATGCCAATCGTGAATTGCCAACCGCAATCATTGGGAACATCGTAAATTATACAGCTTTATAAACAACCAAGAACACAATGTGGGCACAATCATTTCGCCTGATGGAAGAATTTCTCGTTGAGATTTCTATTCAAAATATATTCATGTTATGTTATTATAACTATTATTTTCATGAAATCCAGCTTGTGATGTTTAAATATTTTATATTAATATATAAACTATTACAAAACTTACCTACATATGATTATCAGATGTACTTGTATAACTGAATACTTAAAAATCTCGACTGAGACCTAGGAATACTTTTTTTTTATACTGAATCGTAGGTACAAGTTAGATAATAATTTCAATCAGAAATTCGAAATCTACCATGCGTATAAATCATTAGATATGCAACTATAACTCACATATAATAAACCCTATCAGAAGTAATATACATACATACATACACTCACGCCTTTTTCCCTGGCTCTCCGGCGGGGAATCGAACCCCGGTCTCCCGCCTGACAGGCGGGGATACTGACCACTATACTACCGAAGAATTGGGGTAGGCAGAGACCACTTCTTGCCACTTACTATGAGTAAGGTGGCTATCCGTGACCCACTTTTCGCCCTCGCGGAAAACGAGACGTGTCGGGTGGCGAACCACGACGCCGCCAGTTTTAAAGTTCAAAAGCGTTAAAGACCCTTATTGCGCTCCCACGAAAAGGAAGGAAAGAATCGAGGATGAGGTAGAAAAGTTGTATTGGGCAAGGAATATGGAATTTTGGAAAAGGACTATAGGATACAGGATAGTACTATCTCGGAAGGAATAGGAAGAGACAGTAGTAGCTCGGGGGGCTGGGGTCGCTTACCCGTATACTTAAGTCTATTTGCCGGACAAGCTAAAAGACTAAGTACTCCCTGACCACAAGTACAGAAGTAATATATGTATATTTGCTTGAAAACCTAGATTGTTGCCTGAAGGTACTTTTTATACTGAGTTGTATTTAAGTTAGATAATAATTTCTATCAGAAATTCGAAATCTGCAATGCGTATAAACCTTTAGTAATACAACCATTCACAGAATTCACATATAACAAACTATCAAATCTCCATCAGATGAACTTGGGGATACTTTTTATACTGAATGCACTGTATATGTTAGTTAGATAATAATTTCAATCATAAAATTCGAAATCTACCATGTGTATAAACCAATAGCAGTAGCTTAAATAGACACAAACAAATTGTATTAACAACATATTATTATAATATGATCGGTTTGCCGTAATAATTACGGAAGCGATAAACAGCCAACCACATAATATATTTATATTAAATTTTGCATTGGTATCGTGCAATGGAATTGGTCAACCGGCGAAACGAAAAGCGCGACCGCGCCGTCTGATGTTTTACATATCGAGTGATTGTATTGTCCGTCTGTGCATTGCGGCACACAGGTTAATTTTGTATTCATTCGTATGGAAATTAACATTATGTGACCGCGTACACGCGAATTATACGTTTAGACCGGAGGTTCCCAAAGTTTTTTTGTCTCATAGACCACTTGCCATGTTTTTCTGTTTTGGATAGACCCCCTTTTTTCGTGCAGAAAATGCCTGTCGCATATGGCTATAGCGAGGGCACGGCTTAACGGCTGTGTGGGGTTTACATCCTCTAAAAACTGCACGTGTCCTTGTGTAGCCTGTGTGCCTGGTCGTGCGGGTTACTCACGTTTTCCTCCGCGGTACAGACAGGATTTTGAGTAGACCCCCTACTTAGGTAATATTTATTTTTTTACATATTAATTAATCAACTTGAAATGTGTTTTTGACAGCTGGCATGGACCCCTTACAGATCATCGTCGACCCCTGGGGGTCGATATTGAAAACTTTGAGTATTGATGGTTTAGACCCTTAGTTCACAAAGTGGTCCAGGTGGACCTCCAGAGGTCCACAGGAGACTCAACGGAGGTCTACGTTGGCGTACACAAATTTCTATAGTTAGATCTAATCCTCACATTTTTTGTCGAGTTTTGGGAATATGGTAGAAATGTAGCTGCAGGGGGTCCACCGGAATCGGCTAAATTTTGAAAGTGGTCTATGAAAAAATAACTCTGGGAACCTCTGGTTTAGACAAATGTGAAACATTTTATTGCTCGAGTCGCCCATTGTTATAATTTCTATTTACGGCTGAATGTTATAATGGACTTTATATAAATTGTAGGTAATTTTCCAGATCAGTATCACAGAGGCTTGTTGACTTGAAATAATTTTTTATCGATAGAGGCCCCATGGTTATGGTATATTTTATAAATCCTATTTGGGGCAATCGACACTTGTTTATTACTATTTATTTAGTGGCACTCGCCGGCCGCAGCCGCGGCACGCTCGCTTTGCTCGCTCGGCTCGTGTGTTTTTTATAACAACCTAATGCTCCTCGCTTCGCTCGGCATCGCACCTATTTTTGGCCATTTATTGTGTTATTTTGTCCTTAACAAAGATTTTTAAACCCACCACTACAACAAAATCGTAAGTACTACAATGAATATAGTGGCTTCCATTACGATGTCATTTTAAGGATTTTAAATATTTTTTACTCAAAAGTGGTTGAATTACCCCAAATGGGACTTTTAAAATATACCATAGTCGTGGGTCCTCTATCGATTAAAATTTATTTCAATTCAATAAGCCTCTGTGTCACTAATCTAGTGAATTACCAAATTGTATTATCCTTGAAGCATACAGATACTATGAATAAAATATTTTATTATTAAAATTTATGATCGAACGTACAAATATATTTTATACGGAGCACGTGAAAGAAATTCATTATAAGTTAAATGTCGTAAGAAAATTCAATCGTAATGCGGTGTCCACCCCCCGTCTACGTGGACCGATGACCTGGATAGACCGATGACCCGGTGAATGTCGCGAACACTCGGTGGACGCAGGCGGCTCATAGCCGGTTAATGTGGCGATCATAAGAGGAGACTTATGTCCAGCAGTAGACGTCTGTGGGCTGATAGGATGATGATGAATTTTCTTTAATATCTATATAAATTGGTAATCTGTAGCGCACTGCGGACATCTACGCCATTATTTTTTTTGTTTTAAAGAAACAACTCCCGCATTAGGATTAATTATTGTATCGCGGGGACTTTACAAATAATGGAAACACAGAACACCCAGACTCAGAACAACAATTTGTGGTTTACACAAAATTGTCGTCCCGTATGGGGATCGAACCAACAACACTCGACAATGCAGTGGACGCTTAAACCACTGCGCCATCCGTGCAGTCAAATTGAACTACATGACTAGATAATATTCGGGATGTAAGTGTAATTGATATAGGTATAACTTACAAGAAAACCTCCCAGTGGTGGCGGTGTAAAATTTATGCAGCACTGGCATAATAGCGTCACTCCGTCTCATTCCGTAAATGCTGTGACAACTAACTGAGAAGTGAATCAGGATATTGGGAAGCCGAGATATCAAAGATGTCTGCCGAGGAGCGGGGAGATTACGGGAAATTCCTTCTTTTTATGTAAGAACTGGCGATGATATATATCCGACCTATCAAGATCGATACAAATCAAAATCGCACAGATATGATATTTAATGGAAATATTACGGAAAATCCCTACCTTTTATAAAGAAGGCCCATGTCCGGAAATGAACTTCCAGGGACTGGTGATGATATATGTCCGTTGTACCGGCATCGATACAAATCAAAATTGTACATTAAACTGAACATGACAATGTCAATCGATAACTGAGACAGGATACTATTCGCCAACGATAACGTCACACAATCTTAACAATTAAAATATTACTGTTGCAGGTCGTAAAACACAAGATGAAACATACGATGAGATAGTACTAAGAAGCCGCTGGTAGCGCCGACGCCTTCCGCGCAAGTTGCCGAATGCCATTCGCCATGGACAGAAGACTAATTGTTGTTTTGGCGGTCACCGCCCACGTGTGTGAGTACCTGCACATTAATCTGCCATCAGTAAAGCTTATACAAACATAATCAAAAGAAACAATGAGTAGGCAAATATTCTACAATAATACCTTTGTAAAATTTATCAGAACTTAATTCTCATTAGAGTCCGTTATAATCAACAACATCAAACATCTATGGTCCCACTGCAAAGCATAACTCTCAGAATGAGATTAGTTAGGGGTTAGGTTAGGTCCATCACGATGGCTTAATGAGGATTGGCAGAATTCACACGCCACCGTTGAGAAATCTCTCAGCCATGTAATATTTCCTCACGATGTTTNTACCAAGTTTTAGGTCTCGTATTCGAATCCAAGGCATGTGCCAATATAATATTCAAGATTAATTTAAGAACCTTCGTTCTAAAATTATTGTAACAAAATTATAAATTTTAAAAAGCATTTTTAAATTCATTTCAATTACAATTAAAGTAATTTAAAATTGTATCGTATACAGGTAGAATGTAGACTAAAATATAAAATTAATCCACTGTAGATATATGTAGGTATTCTCTTATAAGTCTTAGTACTGTTAGACATATTGTTACGGGCCGGGGGTAAATGAAATGCCGCTCGCGTGAAAAGTTGATTTATCCACGAAGAAAGA
>WUAW01014138.1:8869-19792 GCA_017165845.1 Thaumetopoea pityocampa | reverse complement strand
CTACCAATACGCTGCGCTATGTCAGTTACTGTTGTTCGTCTATGGATCTCTTCATTTCTGATTTATTTTGATCACGCAGGGAAACACCAAGCATAGCTCTCTCCATAGCACGTTGAGCGATTTTGAGCTTCCTCATTTCTAATTTCTAATATTCTTATAAAATTAACTTATTTTGTTAATTTTGTTCGTGTTAAGTAATGGTTTATGTTTAAAATAAAAACAGTTTCGAATAATCGTTAATTTACCTTATTCACCAAGAGCAGTAGGTACAGTGGATTCTAATTTTTTGTCTCACTTAAACATGCGACACAAAATAAATACAAGGGTAAATACGATTTGAGTGCTTCTACACTTTCACTGGCTTCATATTTGTCAGTCGAGGTCAAATAATTTCAATTATTCTATTTATACACAATTTTGAAGTGAAACTTTTTTCGGTGCGATGAAAGAAAATTTTCAAAGTTTGAGTATGTACAACGTTATCTCAAAGCAAATTCTAACTGTTTCATGTACTGCACATGCGTTTATTCTTTTTTTATCAAATTAATGTATTAGTAGTTATGATTTGTTAGTAAATTCAACAATTCCACATAACAATACTTTGTAGCGTCACTTCATTCCAGTCACGATGTGTTCGTGCGCAACGAATAATCTGTAATTTTTAGATAATTTTCTTGGGATTTCGAATTTGGTGAAATTATCACAATTTTATAAAAGAATCGGTGTGCGAAATATACTTACTGAAAAAATTCAGCCAAGTGCGTGTCGCTTGCATGCAGTGTAAGGTTGAGTAGTCTATCGTACACAATCTTATTATATTCAAGGCGTACATTTATATCAATTCACACGGCTTCCCTTTCAGAAACTCTACTCAATACCCATACAAACTGCATAATGTTTACAGTAACAGAACTTTCTAGAACACATTTCTTTTTGAGACCAGAATATCCAGCGTGCGTCTAGTTGATGAAAATGGCAGAATCGCAATGATTATACATATATGCACATAACGCCTTAGGCAGTAAACCTGCCAATACATGTTAAGTGTATTAAGATACACCTTAACCTTATAAAATTAACACACAACATTAAAACTCAAAGATATGAATTTAAAACAGCGTTTATATGTATATAAGCAAAGCAAAGCAAATGCAAAGGTATATGTACAGTTAGTAAAGATAATCTTTTCTAAAAATAACAAAATATACTGTACTATATTTGTACAACGCAATTCCCGAGTCACAGTAGTAAGTTATTAATACCAAAGTGTTTTATCGTGTATATTCTACTGTAATTTTAACAACGATGACTGTATAACACCGATAAAAATGAGTTGTTAGGTGGTGCGAGTTACCGCTTTTAAATTTTATCGCCTAGACATACAATATTTTTATGCAAACAATAATAATAACAAATAATCAGGTCAGAAAATATTTAGTTTTTTAGCTTGTCCGGCAAATAGACTTAAGTATACGGGTAAGCGACCCCGGCCCCCCGAGCTACTACTGTCTCTTCGTACTCCTTCCGAGATAGTAGTATCCAATATCCTATGGTCCCTTTCCCAAATTCCATATTCCTTGCTCAATACATCTTTCTTACTCCACCCTCTTTCCTTTCCTCTCCATTAAGCCAATGGTTGCCGCGCCGATGGCTGTATGGCTAGACTGGGACATGGGAATATAACATGGACCAATAGACCCAAGATGATGACTACCCTTACCCAAGCATGCGACCGTGTTTGAGTGGACCTGTTTTACCCTTGCTTTTTGTGGGAACGCTATGAGGAACTTTAACACTTTTGAACCTTATAAAATAGCGGCTGCGTGATTCACCATCCAATACGTCTCATTTCCCGTGGGGGCGAAAAATGGGCTACGGATAGACACTTTGCTTATAGCAAGTGGAAAGAAGTGTTCTTTGGCTAACCCAATTCTTCGGTAGTATAGTAGTCAGTATCCCCGTCTGTCACGCGGAAGGCCGGGGTTCGATTCCCCGCCGGAGAGGCAGGGAAAAAGACGTGATTGTACGTATTTATGTATAATTATTATAGAGTAATTAATTAGTTTATGTACTATGGTGATGTGCATCGGTGGTGTAGTGGTTTTAGACACGGCTTACGATCGAAGGGTCGTTGGTTTGATCCCGGTCCCGTACCACTGAGTTATTATTTGTAATTTTTGTACGGTCTACATTGTAGACACCAATGTACTTAACGGAGAAGGAAAACTTCGTGAGGAAGCCTGCATGCTCACAATCGGTATGTGAAGTCTACCAACCCGCACTAAGCCAGCGCGGTAGACTACAGCCTAACCCCCCTCCTGTTCAGGAGAGGTCCGTGCCCCTGTAGTGGGGACGATATGGACTGGGGATAATGATGATGTGATAATGTCGAATGTTTTGGCGTTCAATTTCAAAAGCATTTTATGCGCATTTAACAAAACTTTGTGTCAATATACCTCTAATATAGTAATATATGAAGAAATATAACAGTAATAACTTTCGTAACATTTTCACTCTTCGTCACCGACATTAATATAACTGATTTCTCGGAAACGGTTCTAACGATTTCGACGAAGTTCTATATTTTGATTTTTACTATAGGAAATATGAAAAAAAACGCATACCAAATATTCAATGTTTATCAGTACCAGTAGGTCGAAATAGTCATACTATCGACTATCATGATAACAATGTCATGTAATGCCATCAGTAGCTAATCAATAATAATGGTACTACATCTTTTTCCTCGAAAGTTATCAAATTCCCATAGCAAACTTGGCAAATGAAATTACGTCGGTCGCACAAATACTTTTGTAATAGAAGAAAAAAGATGTGTATAAAAAGTTATTGTTTTCCGTTATTTAAATTATTTTGTATAGAACTTATATGAATTTTTTATTTATTCGAATACACGATAAATTGAAGGCGATATCTTTTCTTTTCATCGTCATTTTTGCATTAAAGGCCTTGAAATTATTTAAACTATTTTAATACATATTTGTATAATAGTTAGTATATGTAAATGTCTACATGTCTAGTAAATTTCAACGTTGAAGGCTTTCGCACAAACAGGGGAAGAAGGCGGGATTATAAGGGTTCCTAGTATCACGTAAACCTAAAAAGATGAATTTGGCGATTGCCAGCATGCTATTACGGCAGATTTATAAAGAGGCATTTTTAATTTTTTATTTATAAAACGGCAAATATATTAACAAGTTAACATTGATTTCTCACGTTCCTGTACTTACGAGTCATACGTACCCCGTGTACTAGCTCCTATAGCATTTGTCTTCCCGTGATTACCAAGAGAACCTCCTAAGAAATATACCACAGTGATGAGCAACAGTATTATCCTGCAACTCAATGAACATCTACTTTAATGTGCATGATGCATGTCAATGAAGCCCGGCAAGCATAGAGAATTACCCTTAAATGGAGGGAGCCGTGTAATATAACGGGCTAGTAAATTAATCGTTTCAAAAGTAACTCCACGGAACGTATCGATAAGTAAAAATATACTATGTGCAATAGCAGAAGAGCGCTTATCATTCCTGTTTAAGTTTATTTGATCTACGATTAAAAGTACAAAGCCAATAATCAATTTTGGAACTTCAGCAACAGGCTAACCAATTATTTTAAAGACTAGAGTTCCTTTTAATGAATTTAATATTTTTTAATGCAATATGTCCTCTGGTGAGTGTATTACATACCTGATGTGTGTAAGGACGTGGTGCATCAGGATCTGAAGAGAAGGGGTCGTGGAAAGCGCCATTTGCATCCGAAATATTATTAGCGGCACCACCGGACAAAAACTTCGCCATAAGCGTTTCACATACAGGATGATAGTTGTACACTAGTATTAACGCTAAAATGAAAAAAAAACATCGAGTCAAATGCGAGTAGGAATTGTGTGGCGTTCGTTTTTTCAGACTTTTAATACGTATGACAACCTCAAGTATCGCAACAAGCTCAATTTGAGTTACGTCGTTTCGGAACTACATACACTACCGGCCAAAAGTTTGAGACCACCTTAATAAAAAAAAAATGAAAACTCATAACATAAAGCAAGCGAATTAGTTATTAAATAAAATACTTATTCATTAATACATATGGATCAAGAAAAAAAAAAGAAAAATCAAGAAATATTAATCATCGACATTAAAAATGGCATTAAGGACTTATATTCACGATAGCCTTGATTTTCGAAGGTACCTTTCTAGATACGGTTAATAAATGACATACATTATATTTACACTTATATGCACATTAACATGGTTTTCAGTATACATATACTTTTAATTTTTTATTTACATAAAAAAATCAAAAATATTAACAAATGGCGGAGATATCTATATTGTAAAACTGATAAATGTCAAATTTTCAAAAACCAAAGATATTTAAAAATTAACTACTCAGAGCGACTAATTAAGGGCTTCTGAAACCGAATCCGTTGATATTTGTGTGTTTGTTTGTTTATTCGAGCTTCACGAAAAAACCAGCGGGTAGATTTTGATTAAACTGTTACAGTCTTAAAGGTACTATTACGACTTAATTAATGCGGCATACATCATCAAAATTGGTCTAGTAAAATTGAAGTTACAGCTTGATCCCTGTTTTAGTAGCCGCCCCTTAGGTATGAGAGGTCAAGTAAAGGTGGTTCAGGACTCTTTATATATATTTATGATTGTGTCGGGATTTCCCATGTGGCGAAAAACCGATATTCAGGCGGGCGAAGCCGCGAGCAAAAGCTAGTAACATAATAAAGCAGCGAGCAAAAGCTAGTAACATAATAAAGCAATGTATTTCTTTTCGCGCGCGTTTAGTGAAAGTTTTCGGAAACGATGTGTCTGAAAAAAATTAAGATATTTATAAATTGCTCAATGAAGGCATCTTCAGTGTGCATCGACAATATTATTAAAAATATAATATTATTTTAAAAATTCGAAACTTAAAATTTTTTACTCAATTTTCTTTCGGTATTTTATTTCTTATATTTTTTAGTGCCCAAATTTTTGTTTCTTAGGTCACACGATAGGTGATGATACTAATGTATCAAAGAGATCTGAACCTTCATTTAAGAGTTAAAACTTTTACAAGGTTCAATAAAGTGAATCTTGGATAAACTGCTTTTAAGTTGGCTGTCGGGCATTCCGCGCGTCAACTTATAAATGCGACCGTACCTTATTTATATTATACTAGCTTTTGCCCGCGGCTCCACCTGCGTGAATGCCGGTTTTCCGCTACATGAGAAATTTCGATACAATCATAGATTTATATAAAAATACTTAAATCCACTTTTACATGACCTCTGGTACCTTAACGACGGCTACTGAAACAGGGATCAAGCCGTATCTTCAATTATACTGGACCGATTTTGATGAAACAGGCCGCAGTATTTAAGTCGGAATAGTACCGTTAAGACTGTAAGAGTTTGACCAAAATCTACCCGCTGGTTTTTGGATGAAGCCCGAAGAAACAAACAAAAATCGATGGATTCGGCTTCAGAAGCTCTTAATTATTTGATCTGTTTAGTTCGTTTTTAAATATCTTTGATTTTTGAAAATTTGTCATTTAACAATTTTATAATAGTATAGATATATATTAATTTCGCGCACTTTTCACATTTTAAGACGTCTTTGCTGTACAAACCACTAGATCAGTGTAAGTAAGATAAAAATTAACACTAAGGTAATTATTTTAGAAAACTATAATAATCCTGAATTTGAATTAACGCGAAACAAAAACAAAATATTTAGTTAAACAAAAACAAAATATTTCTCACGCGGCACTTTTATATTAAAAACAAAACACGTTCATAGGATGATAACTTAAAATATACAAAAGGACTGACTTCTTAGAAATTCTTTAATGCCAATATTCTACACCTATGTTCTGTTATGTTCTTATGTATTTTTAAAATATTTCGTAGATGATAAAGATTTTTACAAGTGGTCCTAAACTTTTGGCTGGCAGTGTATATGTCACGTACGTACGACTTAATTTATACCAATCGCAGTCACGGTCAACATACGATGTTACTCAATGTATAATTATAATATGTTCGTGCGATTCGAATTCGAATAAAAACGCATCCAATGTGCGTACTGCCTAAACTTAGGTACTTCAGTAAACATGATTTATTTTGTAAACACTGTATTGACATTTATGAATGAAAGTGATAAAGATAAGTACAAATACATATTATAAAATTGTTTTTTAAAGGACTAGAACGGATCGCATTGAATAAGAGAGCACGAAAAGTTTACTTGAATATCATTTTCCTCTCTTTCGATCACCAATGCTTTAGTCTTACATTAATTTTCATTCCTTTCTTCTTGTAAGCCTCATTCACTACATTTAACATGTCTTGTAACACCCGTGCTGACGATGCAAGTAATACTTGATCATCAGCTTATAAGGGACTTTTGACAAGTAAATCATCCATACTTCATATCTTTCAAATTCGACAGACAGCTGTCCATATAAAGATTGAAAGCCACGGAGACACAACACATCCCTGCCTCACACCCTTTGAGATGTTAAACCAGTCCGTGTACGCCCCATCAACTCTGATACAGGCCTTTGAATTCTCAAAAAGAGATTTCAATGCTTGCACCAGGCGGCCATTAACTCCATACGATACCAGCGCCGACCATAACTCGGGCATCTGCACTCGATCATACGCCTTCTCGAGGTCTATAAAGGAGCAAAACACTTTTTTAGATTTGTCCGAGTGTTTTTTTGACAGCTACCTTAAAGAGAAGACCTGATCAGTGCCGCCCATTCCTGTCTTAAGTCCCGTTTGTACATCCCACAATTTTTCTTCAGTTTCATTAATTACCCGTTCAATCAAAATTTTTGCATACAATTTCTCAACAACACTGAGAAGTCTTATTCCACGGTAGTTCCCACATTTCTGTTGCGACCCCTTACCTTTATAAAGCGGGATAATAACCGCTTTACGCCAGTCCTCTGGCACACGGCCAGTCCTCCAGCAAATGTTAAAAATCCGCAACAACAACTCAGTCACCAGACTTTTGCCACTTCTCAGCATCTCAATGGTTATCCTATCATACCTTCATTATTTTTACAATGTAACCAATATAAACTTCTCATACTAATTTATAAAAAAATAAAATAAAATTCATATAAAATATACATTATAAAATTTTAATACTAGCTGAAATTCGCACCTCACCCCTAAAACATTTTGATGGTAATGATGACTCATAGGCGACGTCTGCCCTTAAAGAATCATACATAATACAATCGTAAATTTCGAAACAATCGGTTGAGCCGATTTGATTCTGATTGAGTAACAAATATTCAAACGTTTCACATTTTAATACGTAAGGCGACCTACTTAGCGACATAGTACAACGCATCATTAATAGACAGCGCAATTCTTGAATAACGACATTATTATAAGATTCTAAATCACGGTGATGAAGTTTGATAGCGATTTAGCGTATATACAACGTCCCAACATCAACCGTGGCAGGAGTGGTGGCAGACCCCGCCAGACAACACCCCTCTGGTCGGAAAATCATCCCTTTTCCGAAACTGCCACTCTTGCCACATTTTGATCTATAACTGGTAAAATTCTGATCATCACCGTCTTCATCAACATCACTATTAATCACTCATCCCACTATAAATGAAATAAATAACTAGAGAAACTTTCGCATTTTTAAAAAATGAATAGATTTTTTTTTAGTATCACAGCCTTGAATGTGGTCGTATCGTGCGTATATAGACGGCGATTCCATGGAATCTTCCAACCCAATTAATTCAACAGTAAAGTATTATTTTCAGGACATCACATGTCTTTCAGTGAGACAAAATTGTATGATATTTGAATTTATAATGAATCGTAAAATCATTTTACCAACGTTTCGATTGCATTTATATATGAATTACCTTTAGAATTGCCTTAAAGTATATATTTATCGTTTTTCGAAAACAATGATAATAGAAAAAAAGGGAAGAATACACAATGATGACAAGAACATTGTTATAGATGGTGCTAGAGTGGATCAAATTAATGAGTATTTGGTATGGTATTTGGAAATTATGATCACGAGATTATAATTACATGATTGTACTAGCTTTGGCCGCGTGAATGCCGGTTTTCCGCTACATGGGAAATCCCGAAACAGTCATAGATTTAAACAAAAACCGTTAGCACCACTTTTACTTGCGCTCTCGTATCTTAACGGCGGCTACTGACTGAACAGAGATCAAACTGTATCTTCAATTATATTGGATCAATTTTGATGAAACATGTCGTAGTATTTATGTCGGAATAGTATTTTTAAGACTGTAATGGTTTGACTAAAATCTACTCTTAAGACCTAATAAATTAAGTATAAATTACGTAACTGTTTCATTAAATCGAATTAGAAACGCCAATTATTTTGTGAGTGAGAATTTATATAGTTTTTTGATTTTCTATTCTGAATATACTCTATTTTGTGGTGCAAATATTTTTTTTTTTGTAAGAAACGATTATACTTACAGATGTCACCGAACGCCTCCGTAAGGAAATAGTCATGAATTTTAACTATATTCGGATGATCAATGTGCTTCCACATCCCCAATCGCTTACTGATAACAGGACTGTAAGAGTGGAGTCTTCTGAGGGCAACCTGAGTGCCCGTAGCTCGATCTGTGGCGCGATATGAGCTTGCCATTGTATGTTGTGTCGACTCCAACGGCATGAGATCCGTATACAGATCCACGTTCTCCGGCAAGTCTAGTAAAAATTAACATATATAAATATCGAATCAGATTTGACCCATAGTCACGTAGGGTAGCCCCTTCATTACGCAATTGTGTTTCAGTCTTACTATTTAAACGTTCGATCCTATTTTAAGCCCGCATAATCTTATTCGCATACTCAATTTAGTGTTATATGTGCACATGCGTTACAACAATGCTATGCATCAAACACATCTATAAATTTAATATGATGTCCAAGACGCCTTTCAAGCTCATTTAACATTGAAGTATCTGATAGTGGCTTTCCATGGAATTTATCATCATCATATCAGCCCACAGATGTCCACTGCTGGTTACAGGCCACCTCAAATAATCACCACACCAAGTGGTTATGACCCGCCTGAATCCGATCCGATTGCCTGCAACCTTCATTAGTTCTATAGAATTAGATGTAAGATAATCAGAACAGTTGCAAATACCTCCCGCATCAGAAAACACTTTGTATTGCACCTGTATTAAATTACACCACTTTTAGGGATCACGAACCAATTGTTAAATTCCATGTGAGATTTTTCATACATGAAAAAAATCATTTCATAAGGTCCTCATTAGATAACGTTAGATTAATTATGATTTACTGGCGTTATTAAATGTGGCTTATCTCTACCAGCAATCTCCACGTTGTCAACCTTCCACCTCTTCTGAATACTAATAAATCGCTAATTTTAGAAAAAAAGGGCAGCCGAATGCTTCACATGGTTAACATCCGTATCAGTTTATCTTAAAAGAAAATAATAATAAAAGTTTTATTAAGTCAACAATTACCTTCTTGGACACAGTGCATCAACATGTGTTCGTTTCTTTTGTATATTTCAGAGCGAATCGTTTCGAGTGTATGGAACGATGCGGCTAGACCTAGACAAAGGAAAGAACACTTTTTATTATATTATTTATTAGTAACTATATTAGTATTATATTGTAATTTAATAATACTACTATTTATTCAAATTTATTCCACATGACGAGAACCTTGTCAAGACTGAAAAAGAGAAACAAATTAGTTATTCTAATAGTCATAGGTATCTGTTACGATATGATAGTGAGAACTCCGAACAACTCCTTCAATAGCTTTCATTAAGCAGATGGTTGAAGAGCCTGATACAAAAGATGGTAACTCCTGGACACGGCCCTATTTTGTAAGGTGGTTCTTTACTCTTAAGATCTTAGAGCTGTAGTATGGGTCATTATGCGCGGCGCCATTGCTACTATTTCACTACTATTTTTTGACACAAATTTTTAATCAATAAATTTCTATTTTATAAGAAACTATCTGTTCCGCCGGCATGGACTTTTTATCAACTAGGAAACCTTCATGAGTATGTGTTCCATATTCCGGTAAGTTTTATGCGTGTGGGCACATTATCTCATCAACCAATAAGAGGGTGGCTAGACAGGCTAGCCAACAATAGCTCACATATCAACACGTTCATGCCAGCGCCGGCGTGTATGTGTTAATACTAATTTAATATAGAGAAAAAAGTGAACTCGTAGCTGTACATACATCAAAGTTGGTGCCTACTTTGAATCTCTGGCAGTGACAAAACAAGTGTTAGCTACCAAGACTCCTATTCTGCAACCCAGGTTCGTGATCAGTGCTATCCTCCGTAGAGTCTAGCCGCCAGAATACCAGAAAACGTTTTTCCTAGGACAACCGTGATCCCCTTCTTCTCTCCGTAAGCTTCTGCCTCTCCGTACTTCATAGCTTATTATGCGTACTTAATGGCAGGGTAAACTTTCACTTTAGACTCTAGCTAGCTTTTTACAGGCATACTTGGCCATTGTGGACAAGTTTCTTTCTTCACGACAGCTGATGTCTTGCTACCCACAGCAGTGATTATGGAATAGACCTTTAGGTTACCCTACAGACCCTTTCACAGATTTACTGGAGTGATTCTCGTAACCGATTACCAAGAGCCCAACTTCAATCAGGAACTCGTTTGAGTCCAATTGACAGCCACCACTTCATCTGGGGCTGCCAGCTTACAGTGACCACTTTTTAAACACAACGCTGTAGACCTAAAAGAGACGGTGCTAGGCTGTTAGACTTTGTACAGAAATGACATTACAATTGGTTGCCCTGCCAATGTGACACCGCCCGGTCAGTAAATAATTAATTTGGTTGTAGGATTTAAGTATGAATAC
>WUAW01014129.1:3200-16023 GCA_017165845.1 Thaumetopoea pityocampa | reverse complement strand
GGTTAAGCTCGCCTTTATACATTTATTTTTAATAACCATATTTTTTGTGATTTGTACAATAAAGAATTAAATAAATTAAATTACCATAAAACCAATTAAATCACCAAAGACTTAGAAACAGACAGATGGTGTACATCAAAAGTTATAATAAAATGAAGTGCGAGTTAATTGCTGTACAAACCTACGCAGACGATTTACTGACTTAGCTGTGGTGTTATTAGCTAGTCTAGTCTAGACAGGTTCTTACTTTTCGTTTGATGATGAGATTATGGTTATGTTAGATAATTGTTATCTTATACGAATTTATTTAACGTTGTACGAGTACGATCGATCATTCAAATATAGAACGATGCCAAACCATAAACCATATGGAACTTAAAAAATACAGGTTGTATTTGAAAATTATAGACAAACACTACATTTATTCCGTTTGCTTAGATGATCAGCTGATCACGTTTCCTAATAATTATTAGGAGCACCTAATACAACAGTAGTAAATATATCAAACCTGTTCCGGACCAGTTAAGACCACGGGAAAAAACTTGAACAATTTGCCTCAGATTGATGTAAAAACATTTTTTAACAATAAAACAGTTTGTAACAGTACCGAAAACTTTTTAGATTATTTTTATAACCCTGTTAACTAAACAAAGTTACAAAATCTTACTGAATCTGTTTACGATCATAGCGAAACTTTAAATGTTATTTATTAAACAAATGGTTTGTAAGACCTACGTCCACATGTAGGAATTGCTGTGTGCTGTTGTGATGCATTGGCAATCTTGTGGATTTTGTAGGTCTGGGATACCCTAGATCTGAAGACTCTGGACTTTTCATTGCTAGACTAATATGCAACTATATTCAAGCTGCATTTAGTGATCCGTTTTTATACGAGTGATAATGAACTTGTTCTAGCCCCATCGCGTAAAGGACACGGAGTGAGGTCCTCAACATGGGATTCGTGTAGAATTTGCTGCCATGATTCAAGCGTTTAGTAATCCATATTAGATTTAGAAAGCCATGGATAGCAATTAAAGGTCATAAGACCTTTAATTGCTATCCATGGCTTTCTAAATCTAGTTTTTTCTCAAAGATTATCAAATATTATTATAAAATAATATTTGATAATCTTTGAGAAAAAACTTCTGCTGAGGTAACAAAAGTCCGTTGTAATTATGAAAGTAATTGCGCATCCAACACCATTCTAAGTTTAATAAACAATCGATGATCTTAAATATTTGATAATTTTTGGGGATAATTAAATACTTCTATGGAAGTCTCTTTGACGCAATAAACTTAACAATAAATAATAATTGTCAACATCGTTTTCAGTTTGAAAAAAGTCCTTAAAAAAAGTCAAGATCATCTTGATAATTTGATGATTACTACAGAAAACTTTAACCTTTGATGAGGTGATTAAATCCCTTTCTATGTCAAACTTTCCTCAAATTAACTTTTTATAAGTATTTAAAATCTAATAGTTACTAAAATTCAACCTTTAGCAATCTATATCAAACCTTCTGTCTGTGTCTTCTATTACTTCTATGTCTGTGTCCCCTGTGTCAAAATTTCTTCAAATTAACTTTTTACAAGTATTTAAAATCTAGTAGTTACTAAAATTCAACGTTTAGCATAAATCTACAATATTTAAACAACTTTCCCATTGGGAGAACAAGCGTTCCAATAATATATTTAAACTCAGTATATCCCCTTCCTTATCCGCGCAAACTTCTGACTGTAATAATGTTTCGTAGTAATAAGTAAGCGAGGGATAACTTCCCGGGGTTTACGCAAGTTTTTATTAGATTATCTTAATTTTGTAAGTAATTTTTCATGAAAAGTAAAACGTGTTACGAAAATTAATATCAATTTTAGATTGTCACATTCTTGTTAGGCTGGCCAGCCTGAAGATACCTTGTATATGAAGGACTCTACTATTTTAATATGGGTACTGCGAGGCCAGGTGAAGGATACACCACGGAATACGGACGGTATTATTGTACGATCTTCAAGACTTTTGCCAATCATTAATGCTTATGGCAAATTTATGACAAATGTTCTTTCAAAGGCTTGTCCTTTGAAAGAACATTTGTCATAGCCTAGCCAGCTCTGTAGAAATTATGAGACAAAAGAACCAAAAATGCATTACAAAAGGGAACTGAGCCGATCATCTTTTTGTGAATCAGTTGTTTTCTTCCTTACAATAAAATATTCAGTAACTAGTTATTTCCACAGAATAAAGGCATTTGTGCCTATTCTTTTATTAAATTTCAAAAAATAAATCCTTGAGATTTGAGCTATAGAAAACTCATTACATTATCATAAAATTTAATGTAATTTATTTACAAGCCGTTTCGAACTTGGAGAGTATTAAAAAAATTATGATTCCGCCTCATTTACGAGAGAAAAGAGGATATAAAAATTTAATTACAAAAAGTTTGGCGAGCGCTGTCCTTTTAAAGACAAAGAGGCTTAGTGCGGCGATGTGAAAGGCNAGATTTGAGCTATAGAAAACTCATTACATTATCATAAAATTTAATGTAATTTATTTACAAGCCGTTTCGAATTTGGAGAGTATTAAAAAAATTATGATTCCGCCTCATTTACGAGAGAAAAGAGGATATAAAAATTTAATTACAAAAAGTTTGGCGAGCGCTGTCCTTTTAAAGACAAAGAGGCTTAGTGCGGCGATGTGAAAGGGGTGATTCTTGAAGGAATATTAATAAAATGATCAATTTTTGAAAGCAACGAACGATTGGAACCTTTACTTTACGCCAATAAAATGTTTCTTTAAAGGTTAGTTTGTTGGGAGAAATTATTGTTTAAGATCATTAATAAATGAGGTTCCAGTACATTTAAAATAACAAGCGAAAATATAAAAGTTGAAATATTAAAGATACCTTTTAAATTAACAGGTTCACTCTTATTTTTGACGTGGTTGTCGTTTCAAGGAATATTTATAGCTATTCCCAAGATTTGAATCTATATGAAATTACTGCGAATCATCTCGTTTATAATTTTCGCGTAGGAGTGGACATCAAATATATTACATTATAAAGAAAAACAATTCGAATCTAGTCTCGAAATCTAGATATGAGTATGAAATGAGAAACCATTTTATATAACAAATAGTTATATTTTTTCAAACGTGTAAATCTCAGTACAAATATTAAATATCTTACACAGGTAGACTTCACAGACCCATGCGGGTATGCAGGTTTCCTCACGAAATTTTCCTTCTCCGTTAAATATATTGGTGTCTACAATGTAGACCGTATTATTGTATTATTTTGAAAGCAATAATATCTCTCTAAAATTGCAGGGGGTGCCATCGCATATCGGATTAGAAAGAAACGAGCAGGTTAATACTTTAGCGAAAAATGCGGATGTGAGTAATTAATATTAAACCTAATTACTTTAAAGTCCTCCCTAAATTTAATGCTAACCATCGTACAATGTGGAAGGAGTATTTTGACAAAGTTTCACAAGAGAAGGGCATCTGGTATAAGACGATGCAGTGTGAGCCTCCTCGGATACCTTGGTTCTCTAATAATAATGTAGACAGAAAATATATAGTGACATCTCTAAGATTAAGAACAGGGCATATGCCACTCAACAAGTTTGGATATATAATGAAAAAACTAACAGTCCAAACTGTGAATCGTGTGATATAGTGGAAGATGTCCATCACTTGTTAGTTAAATATGCCAAACTAAACCGAGAAAAAGAAACTTTATTTGAATGTGTTAAAATTAATCTTATTGACGTAGATGCGTTTCAAAGTGTTTTATCTAAACCATGTAGTGATGATGCCATCCAAGTATATAAGTTTGTTTGGAAAGGTATAAATCGATAGGATAATTTAAATATGATTTGTAGGAACAATGAGGTTGGCATATTTAATAATAAACAAAAGCCTCCAAAAAAAGATTAAAAAAATATTGACCGTACATAAATTAGAAATAACTCAGTGGTACGGTTAGATCGCAAGCCGTGTTTGATACCACTACACTACAATGTACAATATATCATATCACCAAGTTATGATACCACAACCATTACCAAACAACACCAGGCAATAAAACTCCAATGAACATCCCCACAGAGGCCGCGGAGACCGTTCTGAAGAAGGGGGAGGGGGTAACGACGCCATACTAATTAAAAATTTACATTTAGAAAGGATGTTTTAATTCATTATTAAAATTTCGAGGTCGGAGTCGCTTTAGCGCGCATAATTCGCATAATTCATGTCAAATAATGTATTATTACTTTGTAGAGGGGTTCGTCGTGTAGTCAGTGGTGGCATTGTAGCCGATGTTAGGGTTAAGCAGCGCTTACCACAGTCAGGTGTCAAATCTAATGATCATATAATTTTGTGATAATCTAATCTTGTTTAGATATAATTCACCGCCTTGTTTCGGAATAAACGTAAGATACTGTCGGAATGGCATTAATGGCAGGAATTGTGGGGGGTGACATCAGATGCCAATAGGTGATCTTAACCCGCCCCGCAGGTTTCAACAAAGTAAACCAAGAAATATAATGTTATGCTCTTATTCTGAGAGGAGAACTGTGACCTGTAGTAGACAGTAGTAGTTGTGTTAATGATAAAGGCGATGCCAGGATAAAAAATTGTCACTCCGAAAACAATAAAACACTTAACTGTGGTCAATTTTAAAAATAAATTAAAGAGTTAGTCGATTGAAAAATAAATTTATCCAGTAAAGGAGTTGCTTTAAAATATTGACATTTGAAATTAATATTGTTGACAATAAGCTGTGATAGCCTAGTGGTGATTATGCATGCTAAGTCTTAGATTTCGAGTTTGAATCCACGGTACGCACCTCTGTGTTTTCGAAATCATGTGCATATTAATAATTTAATAATTCATTATCACTTGCCTTAAATGGCAAATTTCGTGATAAAACCTGCATGCCTGATAGCTTACACAACAAATGAGGTAGGTTAGTAAGAGACGCCGGCTCTGGGAGCTACTACTGTCTCTTCTTACTTCTTCTGAGATAGTAGTACACTATATCCTATAGTCCTTTTCCTAAATTCCATATTCATTGCTCAATACACTTTTCTTACTTCATCCTCTTTCCTTTTCTTCTCCACTAAGCAGTGGGAACGCAATGAGGAACTTTAACACTTTTGAACCTGATAATAAGGCAGCGTCATGGTTCGCCACCCGACACGTCTCGCTGCACGCGGGGGCGAAATGTGCGCTGTAGATAACCACTTTGCTACATTAAACGATCGTAGCAGGTGGAAAGAAGTGGTATCTGCCCATCCCAATGAGAAAGCGGTGTAACTGTATGTACGTATGCAGTATGTACTTATGGTCTTTGCCTACCGTTATGGGATATCGGCGTAAGTGTATGTATGTATGTATTTTTATTCATTTAATTCGCATTTTATTTAAAAATCTGACTATATAAAAAACTGGGATAATGTTCATATAATTTAATAGACATTACGTCAGTTTCTGGAATGGATTGTATCCTTTTTAGTTTACTACGTCCAATTGTGAAACAATAGAGCTTTCTCGAATTAGTTTCACACGAAAAATCTTTTGATTTAAACTCTGACAACCCTAACGAATACTAGGGCTGCGACGGCCTTTTGTTATATTATGTAAACGGGTCCAAAAGGCCTTTTGTCCTTAATTCTTTGGCTGGAATCTTTTCTAACTCTCGCCGTGAATTATGGGTGTCCTACTATAATCACTTTCGACCCCTGGCACTTGCTGAGAGGGCAAATTATGTTTTCACTTAACTATTGTTCAATGTTTGTTATCAGTTACATAAGCTAATCGTTATTGAGCAATAATTACATTTGATTTACAAAACGGTCTAATTCAATAAAACAATAAGAAACAGAATTCTTTGATTTAAAATAATTGTGAACACAATTACCAGCAACAGTAACTCAAGTAAGTCAGATTGAATCTCTATTGATAAAATCGTTGTTGTAATTACAAAACAAGACGTCTCCTTAACGTCCCATTGAAGGTTATGATAATCTAAACTAAAATTTAAACCTATCGTCATCATCACATCTCGTTGAAACCCACGGGTGGGTATGGGCTGCCTTAGATAAGGAAGGGAATTGCCATATTATCCACGCTTGGTAGATCGTTAGATAGGAAATCTGGTAGACAGCTGTAAATGTTGATTGAATCGCAGGATTAAATTAATAATTACGATTTAAAGAAATAGAAGCTTATGTTAATTTAGTACTTTAACAATTGTGGGCCTTATGGGTGGCCTAGAACCACCTGTTTCTGCCTACCCCAATTCGATTCGGGTTCGATTCGCGCCGGAAAACTAGGGAAAAATGCGTGACTGTATGTGTGTATGAAAATTTAATAGAGCTAAATAAATACATAAACTACTAATACAAACAATAAATATATATTAATACATATTAATATAGATAAATAATAATTTATTATGAAGATTCCGATAATTCACACAACAGCAGTTCACGTACTTTAACTTTAAATAAGTTGCGGGTAGCTGACAACCTGATCTCGGTAGAGGGACCATTTCTGGTCCCTCTACGAGGCCGTTATTTAGTAAGTGTAGGTAAAAGTCGCTACTTTTACCTGAAGGAAATATTTGAACTACATGACGCAAACGTACATACAGTCACGTCTGTTTCTCCGGCTCTCCGGCAGGGAATCGATACTAACCACTAAACTACCGAAGAATTGGGGTAGACAGAGACCAGTTCTTTAAATGCAGCAGAGTGGCTACCCGTGGCCCACTTTTCGCCTTCTTGGGAAACGAGACGTGTCAGGTGGAGAACTACGACGCCGCTATTATATAAGGTTAAAAATGTTAAAGTTCATCATTGTATTCCTACGGTTTAGTGGAATGGAAAGGAAAAAGGGTGAGATAGAAAGGTGTCCTGAGCAAGAAATATTGAATTTGGGAAAAGGACTATAGGGTGCTACTATCTCGGAAGGAGTAAAAATAAGTAAAAAGAGAGTAGAGCTCGGGGGTCGGGGTCGTTTACCCGTATACTTAAGTTTGTTTGCTGGATAGACTAAAATACTAAGTACTTCCTGACCTCAACGAATACATACCCAAAAAACGCCTGTCAAGCGTAAAACGACTAGAACGAACTAAGTATCGTTTATATCCCGTGTTTCATTAAAAAGTGTACCAATCGCTGTCTCATCGACGGACCTGATAGACGAACGAATATTAATATTGAAATGAGAACTTGGTGCACGTATTCTCTAAATAAACGATGCCACGATATCGTGTGCGAAATATTACGGGGAGATTCGAAAACGGCAGTGTGTTTAGGGCGAGACAGATGTTTGTTAGATAAAGACGTTATGGACCGTTTTTATTGCTCTAGCTAATATTTATGCAGGTTAAAATAAACAAAAACCCGCATATTATAAATTAATTTCTAACTTTTATTATAAGGTTTTAAACCTTACTTTACAAAGTAACTTTTAAATAAACACAAACAAAACACGACAGAAATGTAGAAAATAATAACGTTATAAGTCTAGCACTAGTCAGATAGTGTTTTGTAATAAAGTAAGAATGTTTTGAACTACACACACAGTATGAGAGTAAATATGGCATAATGGCAAAACGGCAAAGGAGTTGACAGGTAGTGTGGGTCTGCTGTAAATATGTATAATTATGGTAATAGCGGCATAACGATTTTATGATATTTAATAATGTTTGAAATATTTATACGCCACTGCATGTTGGCATAACATAGCGAACCTCAAAACAAAATCCAACTTGTTTACTACCTATGTTAAACAAATAATAAATAAATCAATGAATGAATAAAATATCCATACTCCTTACTTTCTACCGAGGTGAGGTATATAAGAGATGAAGGTGAAAGATTATTGGTTAAAACATCAGTTTTATCAACGTGTTGAAGTACACCACTGGATTTGTGTCCATAAAAGGTAGGATATGTTATAGTTGGCATATTTAGCAAACAGCTTGGAGATCGCAGTATGTGTCCTTTGATACGCACGAAAATGTTGCTTGTTCCCTAGTGGGGTGTTCGTCAAGTGGTTCTCGCGGCACAAATGGAAGGAGAAGAATAGGCGGCATTATTATGCCAATGTCATAGGGCAGTATGAGTAATTCAAGCACTATATTGGGCAATGCTGTCTGNATGAATAAAATATCCATACTCCTTACTTTCTACCGAGGTGAGGTATATAAGAGATGAAGGTGAAAGATTATAGGTTAAAACATCAGTTTTATCAACGTGTTGAAGTACACCACTGGATTTGTGTCCATAAAAGGTAGGATATGTTATAGTTGGCATATTTAGCAAACAGCTTGGAGATCGCAGTATGTGTCCTTTGATACGCACAAAAATGTTGCTTATTCCCTAGTGGGGTGTTCGTCAAGTGGTTCTCGCGGCACAAATGGAAGGAGAAGAATAGGCGGCATTATTATGCCAATGTCATAGGGCAGTATGAGTAATTCAAGCACTATATTGGGCAATGCTGTCTATATCTGACGGTAATCCTGGATTACAGAGTCACAATTTTACAAAGGTTTCACACCGATTAATTTCGTTAAACATTTGTGAACACAAAGATAGCATGATATT
Source organism: Thaumetopoea pityocampa (assembly GCA_017165845.1). Taxonomy (NCBI): domain Eukaryota; kingdom Metazoa; phylum Arthropoda; class Insecta; order Lepidoptera; family Notodontidae; genus Thaumetopoea; species Thaumetopoea pityocampa. Next base: position 7,410 of record WUAW01014129.1, on the reverse strand, counting down.
ACACCGATAAGAAATCTCGGAGCATTTCACTTTTTTATTTTACTTGCACAAAAAAGGCGTGCAATTTTGAAAATCGCAGCATTAGGGCTCACCCCCACTTGTTAGGGATTAAGGTATCCTTTTGTGGAAAATATTGCAGAATGTGCGTTTAATCTGGAACGAGAGAGCCATGCTTCGGTGGGTTGGAAAAGATGAGTTTTTTTTTATTCAAGATAATCTGGGAGCAATTTTGTTGGAGTTGCCTAAATATTCTCTTTGTAGATGCGTTATGTCGTTATATGAACATTTTTGTTCGGTATAATGATATGATACGATCTGGGAAGGGTGTTTTAATGTTCCTATGAGTTGTGATGTATGCGAGTTTAAATTTGTTGTTCAATTGATTTGTTTAGAATTTGTGAGGAACAAATTGTTTTGATAGAGAATATCACTTACACATTACTGGGAAAAATATAAATGAACCTGTGGTAAACACCATATAAGGTTCAATATAGGCTATAATAACTCGTTGACCAAAGAAATACTAGCGTTCTGGTCAACAGATGACTCCGACAATGGTTTCGGAAATTTTTGGAGCATCCGCTGGGTAGCCTAAAATTTCGACCCCAAACGTCTCAAATATGTATCCTATGCCCAGGTATTATTTGTATATTTGTAATGATGTTGTGATTGTATAAGTAACGCAATTAACGCAATTAAAAAAAACACTTAAAAGAAAACCAATGCAGAATTGGAATAAGAACATTGAAATATTTTTATAACTTATATATAATACATTCTAATAAAATCTTACTCTTTTACCCAAATATTTAGTTTAAATGCAACATGATAAATAGTTAAATTGTTCAAACTTTTTACGTGATGTGTTTTCTTATATTAAGATCATATTAATAAAAAATAATTATAAAGAGAAACAAAATGAATGAACAAAAAATCTTTTGAAAAAAATCTTTTGTAAAAAGTCTTTAGAATAGCTTTTAGACTATTTGTTCTTTTTTTTAATACACCTATCGCTTGATTTACACTGAAGATAGGTTCCCGACAAAACCGTGTAAAAAATCTCCGATTTTGCTATGTAAGACCGTGTAAAACCAAATAAACTCCCAAAATGTGTTCAATTCAGTAATTTATTTAAGTAAAACGTGTATTTAAGTAAAAAATATATATTACACGATTTTGTCGGAAACCTATCTTCAGCGTAAATCAAGGACCTGTATTACACATATAACAAATGAGAAATTTGATGAAATCTGTCTTCTATCCGCCTATTAGCAAAGGATTGGATAGATTTGCGATAGATCAACAAAGGATTGGAGATATATAAGTCAAACTCTATTTTTTAAAACACTGTTGCTTCCTGCAGGTTTACTCTACAAAGCAACACCAATTTCATTAGGAATAAAACAAGAATTGTACAGCTTCTCGTAATCTGGACAACATTGGAAAGTAGATTTGATTTTTTTTTTCAAACACTCTAAAACTGTTGAATTGATTTGGATGAAATTCAATACGTAATGAGAATATGATTTGGACTGATCCTATCTATTATGAAATTCGTGCGAATGTAGTCGAAAGCTACATCTAATTATGTGTATATATGGAACCATTGGTAAGCCTATACTTATTGTATATACATAATTATGTACACAATGTACATATCTTAGTCAGCGGAACTTAATCACCTGAGCTTGTCGGCTGTTTCCGGTTTTGCAGATGTCAGTAACGGGTACATGCTACGTGTGACGTGCGGAGAGGGGTGAGGGCCGGTAGGGAGAGGGGAATTCGCCTTATTTCGCATTATTATGTAGATTGTATCACATTATTACATATTATAACTTAGTAACATTTTAAGACTCGTATATTTGTTATACCTTAAATGAACTTCGACAGGTTCACCCCCAGTCACAATGGTTTAGAAACTGCTCAATGTGGGTGTACTAATACATATACGTTTCTGCTTACCCCTCCCGGGATTAACATGCGTGAGTAGTGTGTATTAAAAGAATTAGATTTACATATTTAACAAGTTCAATTATAATTACTAACCCCGGATGGAAGTACTTACGCGGAATAATATAAAGATTCCAACGATACACTAACAGTAAATAGTTTTAGACGTGTCAAGTTGAATAAATAAAGGGAGAAACACTACACTGCTTTTTAGGCAGTCATGTAAAAATTCTTTAAACAGTAAAATACCTTCGTAATCCATTGCTACTTGATTTTTATGACTTTTTTGGTGCTCCCTCGTAAAACACCTCATAATGACAGAGTGTAAACTATCCTTACTTTCATCTGAATTCACCACAAAATACAATAGACAAAGCATGTTTAATAAACATTATTATCATATTTTTTTATTTCAACTGTAACTACCGTCAATGTACTGTGACATGCGTACAGTTATAGATTGGAAAACATGACAGTGTCTTTAACATGAATTTATATTGTCGAACAACGTCAGCGTTTTTATATAAAACTTGTATGGAAAGCCTGTACAGCTCTCTGATAGCAGTTGTAAGTGGATACTGAGAAAAATAAAAACACATATTGGTCATAGGAATTGGAGAGAATAAGTTTGCAGTTGGCACCATTTCTTTAATATACCGCCAAAGAGCACTGCTCTGTACGTTGCTATATTCCGGTCAGATAAGTCCTCGCAATCATGGAGGAATGCATTAGCCTCAGGAATAGCGCATCTATATTTGGATCGGCAAGTAGTAGAGATAAGTCGATGAATCGTGGCCACTGTGAACATAGGTCTCCTAATTTTCGCGATTTCGTACGAACTTCGGTTTGGTTAATACTTGTCGGTCGATGTGTACATCTATCTCAAATTTTCTATTGATATCTATGGGTAGAAATAACTACTTATTATTGTATGCTTATTTCTTAAATCTCTGTTATAAATAAATATATATACGTTAACATTGTTCGACAAATTTAATTCATGGCAGAGACACTGGTACATACGCAGGCGCTGGCAGCACGTCTATTGACGCAGTTCCCTCAAGCGTACCTGCCGGCGAGATAAGAAGCTGTAGGGTTAGCGCTGTCTCCACTAGTACAGTAACGGTCTGATTCATAAAAACTTACAAAAGGTTTATAAGGTCGTTTTAAGTAAATTCGTTTAAAGTATTATTCATAAACACATATTAGTACTAAAACGTTCAGTAATCATTCAGTAAACTCTCCACACTTTTTTTATTACGAATTATATATAATTTAGTATTACGAATTATATATAAATATTAATTATTATTAAATATATTAAAAATAAAAATAGATTAACTTAGTAAAATACCATCAACGATAAAATATATAAATAGATTAGATTAATAAAATACTTACTTAGCCAACATCTTTCCCCGACGTTGACACCAAATTCAGATATATAAAATTACATCACGTGTTAACCCTGAAATAGCAATGTAGGCGACCAAGCCGGAGCCCTGAGACGTGCTCAGAAAGCATACTGTGTTCATATTTCGTACATCACCGTATCGTGATCGATTTGAGTTTTAAACGAACATTAGTCGGAATGAAAATTGTAAGTCTTCTACAGGTAGCACACACCGGTTCGACGCGGTACAAGTGGCGTCTTTTCGCAACTTTCCCCGCTCTCATAAAGAGCCTTCAAAACAATCAGAAACAATTCCTTCTAAATTCTACGAGTCCTACAGAACGTTGATCTCCACTTCAATCTAAAACTTCCCATAGACGTGAAATGTTTTCGAGAAGTATTCGAAAAATACTTCCAAAATTATCTACCGAATATACGAACCCGTTAGTAGTATGGCCACTACTAACGGGTTCGTATATTTTACCCCAATACGGTATATTTAACCGTATTCGGGTCAAATATACGAATATTTGACCGTATTCGGGTCAAATATACGAATATTTGACCGTATTCGGGTCAAATATACGAATATTTGACCGTATTCGGGTTAAATATACGAACCCGTTACTAGTGGCCATAGCCGACCACGAACCGGATGAAGAAGTAATCCCACGTCGGCCCTGACTAGTTTCGAGCTGCTCACTCAGAACGGCAGATTACTCAGCGCGCGCCGAAACAATAACAGAATACATAGATCCCGTGTTGGGTCAAAGAAGTCTTGCTCAGAATTCCACCGCTGTTAGGCGTAGTACTATATTGAGGCCTAATTCCTAGATAAACCCCCTCTAATGTCTACAGAAGCCGAGG
>WUAW01014127.1:57051-69253 GCA_017165845.1 Thaumetopoea pityocampa | reverse complement strand
CAGTCGCTTATAAGTAGCGTTAGAAGTTAGTTATACATATTAAATTACGTTTAATATGTATAACATTAAGTGCCTACTTATAAAAATAAAAAATACACCGTACACTACTACAAATTCAAAAATGTCTCCAAACTGATTTGGCTATAAATTGTATAGATAGATAGATTGTATAGATATATATAGAGTATAGATAGATAGATAGATTGTATAGATAGATATAGATTATATAGATAGATTGTATAGATATATATAGAATATAGATAGATAGATAGATTGTATAGATAGATATAGATTATATAGATAGATTGTATAGATATATATAGAGTATAGATAGATAGATAGATTGTATAGATAGATAGATAACTCTTTATTGACACACCAAAAACAATTAAAAAACAGAAAAAAAGACAAATACGAAAAGTGTTACAACGGGCGGCTTCATCGCTAAAAGCGATCTCTTCCAGGCAACCTTTGGGTGGAGAGTATTGATATCATAAGTACTTGCCAGTAGTGTAATAAAATAATGAATTATATTTAATTAAAATTTCTGTTGGTCATATGTCAAAGTTCGTATCGCACACTCAGAATGAAACTGACCTAACTGAAAATTATTACATTTCTGTGAAGTAAAAAATATGTTTCGTTATAACGGGGTGTGGGGAGTATTACACGGGGTAACAGAGACCGAAATATAAGCTTATCTCTATTTAACTGAAAAGTGACATTTTTTCAAATCCTGTTTTGAAAGGAGGACCTTTTTAATTCATTCTCTGTGTACGTGACAATTTCTCAAAATTCTTTATTAAGTCAGTTTCATTCTAAGCGTGCGGTATGTACATATAATAACATATTTTACGCACACACTCACATATTATATTAATTGTGTATTTAAATTTAATAAATAAAAAAATAATAATAATAAGGACATTCTGTGTGGCGCCACCATAATAATAGCGATAATCCATCTCTTCCTGTAAATATCGTGAGAACCAACCGAAGGACATTCTGTGTGGCGCCACTATAATAATAGCGATAATCCATCTCTTCCTGTAAATATCGTGAGAACCAACCGAAGGACATTCTGTGTGGCGCCACTATAATAATAGCGATAATTCATCTCTTCCTGTAAATATCGTGAGAACCAACCGAGGGATGTATGTACCAGGATATGGGGCAGTGGCGTTATCCTGTTGTTCAATCATAATCTGCTGCGATCTCCAAGAGACCTGCCAAGCGTGGAGGTTATGGCAATTCCCTCCTGTTTAAGGAGGAGGCCGATGAGAAGTAGTGGAGTACTACGGGCTGATGATGAAGGAGTAGACAGGCGTTGAAAACTGTACCAATATGGCGAACACAGGGTGGTGCCTTGATCGACCAAAAAAGTCCTTGAATGGAGACCACGCACTAGCAAGCGCAGTGTGGGACGGCTACCTACGAGATGGACCGACGACCTGGTGAGGATCGCTGGGTCTCGCTGGATGCAGGTGGCTATAGACTGGTCGCGCTGGAATTCGATTGGAGAGGCTTACGTTCAGCAGTGGACAGCTACGGGCTGAAATGATGATGATGATGATGATGCCTTGATGCCTTTCGGTCTTTTTTTATTTACTCGGATTTATCCACCGCTGTCTCTGGACGCACGGTCCAAACAAGAAATTGTGCCTACTCCGCAATTTCCGGTGCTTATCAGATAAAGATTCTGTGAGCAACGTGGCTAGACATCGGAGATTTAACTTTTAATCCTGTAGTGATGTTGCTTGAAGATAATTTGACTTGATTTAGCCACTTTAGCTTAGGCGTTTTTTTATTTACTTGGCAATTGTGAAACATACCTGAACGCTTCTAGAATTTTGTCTGCTGTTTTCATCATCGCTATCTGGCAGGCATAGATCATCGCTCAACATCTCACTGTCAGGCTCTTCATCAGAGCACGACTCCTGATCGGACGCCATTGTGGATAGATAAACTACAAAATAAAACCGTATAATCTAAATCAAAAGACAAAATAATTTAATAACGAATACAACGAAAGGTATTTATATTCTGTGAGGAGGTGAAACTACTTTATAGTGTTTTATATCATTGCCCGTAAAAGTAAATAAAAAATCCTCACGAACTATAAAAACATGGCCGCCTACTTTTTACATATGGATACACAAGGAGTTTTGGCGGCAACCCGGGTGAAGCGTCACTTGAAGTGTTAACGTTATATATTAGTTTATTGTGATGTTTAATATACAAATTTGGTCTTGTTTTATGTATTAATCATAAATAATCATAAACAATATTGAAATAGAACTGTGACTAATATAGTAAAGTGACTGTATTTTTTCAAGACAATAATTCGACTAAAACTCATGCTTAGTCAGTGTAATAATCATCGGATTGACTTCAAAACCCCTAAGAAGCAATAAAATGAGATACACCAGTATTTTATTGACTTATGAAACTAAAGTAAATACGACAGACAAGGCTGTATGGGCCTAGATCCCCTTGCCATCCCTTTAAAAAGGAAAGCTTGAAAAAACAATAGGTACATAAGAAAGCACAATCAGAATTATGACTTAACTCATTATGGAAATACCGTTATCTGCATTTTTTTCGCTAGCCACGCTCGTTTCCTTATTTCAGAAAGGGCTGGAACTATTGACGACAACAGGTAAGCGATTCTCTTCCTTAATGTTACGTACCTAATATTAATTTTGACCTGTCGCATCGCTGTTAACTGTTATCTTCTACTTTCTTGTTAAAAGTCTATTATAAAAATTTCTTAGCTAAAAACCCCGTGGTACTCTATATATCAGAATATTTACATTAAGAGGCTCGATGAACAGAAGAGACATTTTTTTTTAATCATAAAATTAAATTTCACAGTATCTGTTATATAATCGAGTCTTATTCTCAGAGAAGACCTGTAGGTACCCTACATGTGACACTAGATGAATTGATAATAATGATATAATCGATAAGAAACACACAATAAATATTACACCAAAAAAAAAAATCATAGATTAAAAAAAACTAAAAAGTTTATCGAATTAAAAAGTTAAAAAAATAATCCTTAATATAAAAATAAAATGATTAACGAGAAAATTAATGACATTGTGGTAAAAGCGTGGGGTGCTCATATCAATTGTCATAATTTCTTACTAGTTCTATGACGAAATGCAGAGTTTGTGTAAAAATGTAGTATAAAACACCCCGCGCTATTACCACAATGACATTAACTTTCTCGTTAATCATTTTATTCTTATTTTTTAATTTTGCCTCATCCATATTCATACATCTTTTCATACACTTTCGTCGATTAAGGGTGCTGCGAACTTGGCCTTTTTGAAACAAGTTGTTGATTTGATCAAGGTAGGTTTTTTCTAGATGCCCTCTTCCGACACTTCCACTCACATTTGCCCGGTATATTCGTTTCGTGAATCGAATCTCACTCACCCTTTCTAAATGGCCAAACCATTGGAGTATTCCTTTCTCGATCCTTGTTACCGCATCATTCTTTAAATGACACTGATAAGTAGATTGTAAGTACCTCATATACTACTAATGTATGTAATGTAATGTACATTGTAATGAAGTTAATTTTTTTTTCTAACAATAAGAGCTTGGAGTAAACAAAGCACGAGTTTCTATATAAAGCGGTGTTATTGTCGGCTATCACCGGATGTCACTATCGCGGGAAGTCGCTATAATTAGCGAGAACACACTCGATTCTGTTTCTTTATATATTTTTTCAATTATATTCGTTATCTATCTATACTATTATAAAATTGTTGAATGTCAAAATCATAGATATTTAAAAAAACAAACTTCCTTAGATCAACAAAATTAAGGGCTTCTGAAATCAAATCCGTCGATGTTTGTTTGAAAGAACGAGTTTCCGTGGGGACAAAAAGTGGGCTACGGATAGCCCCTTTGCTCGTAGAAAGTGGAAGTTCGATTCCCCGCCGGAGAGCCAGGAAGGAAACCGTGATTGTATGTTGTAGTCAGCAGTGTACCAAACGATACTCTTAAATTTACCTTTTATGGATTTGTTCAGTGTGAAACGAAATCTCAATAAATTCAGAGTTTGTTATATTTATGTATTCGTGCATTATGTATCACTTTTATTATATTAGTCGATTTTGTATCCTACATTTATGTATTTGTACGTATATAACCCGGTAGAGACAAACTTTGTGAGATGAGCACGTATGTGTGTACCAGGGTCATGGGTATTTATATCTGTATCTGTCTCTGATATACATATATATCTGTATAATATTAGCATTTATCTAAAGTATATACATCATCGTCTAGTACGATAGTATCATCGTCTAAGAGACAGGGAATTCTAATGAATACTGAGTCTATACCTACATAGGGTCACACCTTTTTCCCGGATCCTCCGGCGGGGAATCGAACCCCGGTATCCTACGTGACAGGCGGGGATACTGACCATTATATTACCGAAGAATTGGGGTAGGCAGAGACCACTTCCTTCCAGTTGCTACGTTCTTTAATTTTTTTTTATAGCACGATGGTGGCAAACAAGGTCACGGCCCGCCTGATGGTGAGCGGTTACCGCAGCCTGTGGACCCCTGCAGCATCAGGAGAAGCACACGCGCATTGCCGACTCTTCAAAAATTTACTCACTCCCCTCTTGAAGGACCCCATACTGTAATCTTTCGGAAAAACCTCAGCAGGGAGCTCATTCTACAACTGGAGCGTTCGCGGGAGGAAATTTCTCTGAAACCGCACTGTACGCGACCATTGAGATTCCAATGTGTGAGGATGAACTCCCTGGCGATGGCGAGCAGTGCGATGGTAGAAAGTGGCTGCGGGCATTATATCAAACAACTCCTAGGAACACAACCCATTGTACAAGCAGTAGAACACAGATAAGGAGGCGAAATTTCTCCTTAAAGGTTCGATACCGCTTGTGAGTGTGGGATCACCAACGATTCTCATTGAACATCATTCTTTGAGTCGAGTTAAAAGGTCCAACAGGACATCCGTATTTGGGCCGGACTTGTGTTTTATATAATAGCAGTCTTCGTCCCGGCGTGAAGTACCGCTTCACTCTATTCAGCACACTGAGTTTTTTGGATGCCATCTTAACCTTGTCTACTAAATGACTTCGGAACTGGACGTTGCTGGAGACGTCGATATCAAGGATCCCGATACTCTTCAAAATGGTAAGGGATGTGTTCTGGAATTGTGGAGCTACAGTAAATGGGGTTTTCTTAGCGGTGAACGCATAAACTTGTGTCTTGGAGGGGTTAAATCGGACTAAATTATCCCGACCCTAGTCGGAGACTCTAGACAGAGTGCTTTTGATTTCAGACACAAGCGACTTTCTGCTACAACGGAACGAGGGATGCTTGCACGGCCCGTATAAAAAGCGTCTCCAGTACTGTCATGTGCATAACGATGAATGCCGTTAATAGACAGTATGTCATTGATATGTAGTAGAAACAGCGTTGGAGACAGCACGGAGACTTGTGGGATGCCAGCGTTTGTATCCAAGCTGCCCTTAGTAAACCTAGCACAAGAAGAGATTAGGCCCATGGTTAGCAAAAAAAAAATTCGGTAAAGTCGCTCATCAAGGCAAGATCTATAGATCCATAGGTGTCATATTAAGATGTGTGTTAAAGTATCTAGAAAATTATTACCGCACTTCCATTTTTCGGAAGTCATTAAATGTGTGTAACATAGCTCGGCTGTGCAATTTAAAAACCTACTAAGTGTTTTCAATGTAATTTTACAGGAACGCCATAAATCAAGAAAGAAGAAGAAATTTTACAGAAGAGTCCAAAAAGCATTTTGTACTACATCTTCCTATCTAGTATGCCTGTAAGAAAAAATGTTGTATCTTGGTTCCTATTCGTCAAGGAACTACGGGAGTTACTGGAGTCAATAAAGCTTTACTAGGTTATTCCTAAATTGCAATAAAATAATATTCGGAAAAAATATACTTCACTGTGTTTTAAGATTGATGTCTCAATGACACCTGACGTTGCAGAGATTGACATTGCTTACGCATTGGATTAGGTATCCCATCCAATCCAATTCAAAATCCTCGGTAAGAGAAAGTGGCTGTATTTAATTTTGACTTTATCAATGCCACACAATAACACAAATGATAAAATTGTACTAACCGCCTCCTTTTATGTCAGAAACAGTTGGCATAAAGATAATACAATCACAGAACACGGATCTAACAAATCACGATGTTTACAAGACGGCGTGTCAAATGCAACTGGCGAAAAATCTATAACATTATTTAAATTTCGAAAGAGACCTGTAGAACGTATGATTGGTCGACTGTTGGACAGAGTTTAACCAATCGGGAGTGCGAGAGGGCGGAGTGGGTGAAACCCTTGAATTTAGAATGTGATTTATCACCTGGTATTGTTTAAGGGATGTGTAGTGTATCATGTAGGTGAGGTTTATTGACTTATATATACATATATAAACCCCGCGCTGATAGTATATTCCTATCGAGGATCATGAATGCAATAGATGGAGACCTTAAGCGTCAATTTATAGTGATCGTGGAAGTTCACACAGCCATGAGCATCTCGAGTTCAAATATTCGAGTCTAATGATTCTCCGAGGAGTTCTTCAAAAAAAAAATCTTAGTGCAATAATTCAGAATTTCTTCACATTGTTGATTAGAATTCCGTAGTTTTTAGTCAGTCTGTCTGTAGAATCGATCTATACATGATTTTCTTCTTTCCAAATTTTTTAATCAATATTATCTATAGTTGTTTATATTATCTATGATTGTCTATAGTTTCGAATCTATGTTGTAATTTCTATTTTTCAATTTTTTAGTGAATATGATCTGTCGTAGTTTCGGATTTATGCAATATTTTCTCTGTTTTCTAAATTTATCATAAGTTTTACAAAACCTTTGAAAATTTCATTATAATTTTGATGATAGAAACTTCAATGACAATTTCTTATGAACTGTGAAGACGTTTAATATTCATGGTAAGTACCGACAGAGTAGAAAAAAGTTCATCCGCTCGCTTTTCTTACGGAAAGGAGGTTTTACCCTATCCCAGTGTTTTATCGCCATCTAACGACCAAACTATAATGTATGTTGTAAATTATATCTCTGATTAAATTAATAATAAGTTCAGTTATAATCTTGTATTCCAATCGCTAGATGTCGTTATAATAAATAAATTTTAATTACTCATTGACCGAATGCCTAAGAATGGTGTTTTAAATTTACCGTACTAAAAAAATAATGAATTTTCACTTCAATAATCTTATGAGAGTGCTTCATATTGATATCATAGAGCTTGTATACTGCATTAAGGTTGATTTTGGTATTTTGTATATAGACGCTGGAAAGCAAAAACGTAGTAAGTGACACATTAGTGTTTTTTTCTTTTATTACATCATTGGAATCAGTAAAATAAACTACGTCGAACGGTATGCTCTGGTGAACAATTTTGGATTTGCGGGTTACTACGTTTATGCTTTCTAGCGTCGATATATACTAATTGAATAAGGAACAAGCGTCTGTTTCGAATGAATTTTATTTGCGACTGACTACATTTAAAAGGTTGCAGTATAGATATGCACGTTTCTAAACGAGTGTACAACATAAATGGCCCCCTAAAGGACTGCACGAGTCTTTTAAAATATTAGGTACATTAATCAAAAAATCCAATAATAAATTAAGTATGGGATAAGCGATAGATCCTATTCAATAATCTCATCATCTTGAATGGGTAATGGAGATAATCTCATGACACTTCTCTTAATTGCACTACCGCCACTCCTTATACTGTGGACTCGAGTAAAACCATCAGACTCTGGGTGTTTGTCTACAACTCTTCCGAGTAACTATTTTAATGGTGGAAGATTTTACTGCTTAATAAAACAAAAAAAAAGAGAAAATAAAGAATAAAAAAAGTTCGATATTGAGAATATTGTGCTAATAAGCACAATATTCCCAATATCGAACTCTTTTTCCCTTTTAATCAGTTTAGGTCTCTGTTATAGCCTAGACAAATACTCTGATTGCGATCGAGACCAAAAGTCATGAATTAGTTTTTAAGTGTATTGCCATCGAGATAAATGACCAATCCTTTGGTATTCCAAACCTGGACCAGGAATAGTAATAGGCGGTTCGCCTGACAAAAAATGGCCGGATGTTTTGTACGGTCAGCAGATAAATATATACTTAAACAAATACCATTTATATATATTTTTTATTTTTATAGGTAAACACTTATATTATAAATATTAAGCGTAATTTAATATGTATAAATAACTTTTAACGTTACTTATAAGCAATTGATGCGTAGGTGCGAGGCGCGTGGTAGCTAGCGCATATGTGTGCACAAACACAACTACAAACTCAAAAATAACATCTCCAAGCTTATTTATCGGTAAGGTTATCTAAGTTACTATTTATTATTTATTTAATTATTTATTTATTTTTTTAACGGAAAACCTACAGCTAATACAATAACATACACCAAGTCTATCCAACAGACAGCCAATTACAGGTTTTCACGCATAGAAAATATTTAATAGTATTGTGTGAACGGAGCCGTCACGTTATAGTAGGAATCATAGAAACATCAAAAACCTAGAAAAGTAATTCTCATGTGAAGAATAACAATGACGACAGTGACACAAAACATGTGTGTTTTAAATATGAAATACATACATTGTGAACGTACAGTGTGCATGAACTGATTAGACATAAAAATCATGGCTTAGCTGCCGTCTAACAGTCTCCACGGTTGTCGTAAATAAATCTAAATTAAATTTTTTACACAACCTATTAAAATTCCTACCTGCTCGCACCGTATAAGCGTTTTGACGATAGTTAGAAAACGTACAAGGGACATTAATTGGGGGGGGGTTTAAACCTAATGGGTTTTTGGGGGCAATTAAGTGAAAATTTATGTAAAAGATCTGGGCAATCTATGTTATTGGCAAAGAATTTTAATAAGAATCTACAGTCGGTAATCTCACGTCGAGTAGCAAGTGGAAGGAGATGAAAGTTTTTACACAAGTTACAGTAATTGTTAGAACTGTATGGGACTTTAAGGCGATAGCGCATGAATTTAATAAATTTTTGTATATTTTCAATTCGATCTATATAGTTATTATATTGGGACTCCTGATAAACGAGCAGTATAGAATTTTAAGGGTTGAATAACTGGACAACCTCATAATAAACTCAAGCGCTATAGAAACTTTACTGACAGTGTGGTCAATATGCTTGTCAAAGATTAATTTGGAATCATGAACTACCCCCAAATCACGAATTACATCACAATTTCAGAGCAGCTCACCCTTTACTGTGTAGTGCGTTAGTATAGGTAATGGCTTTCGTGTAAATGTCACAAGAGCACATTTGGATTGATTAAGGTCCAACTTGTTAAGACGACAATAAGTATCTAGACGCTTTAAATCTGATTGTAATGCGAACATATCATCAGTTGAGTTAATAATGGAGTAAATTTTCATATCATCTGCGAAGCATAATAAGGATGATAATTGAAAGCATGCACCAATGTCATTGATATAAATTATAAACAGCAATGGACCAATTAGTGAACCCTGTGATACGCCGTGGGGATTGACACCCAACAGGACGAATAATTATTCAACACTACAGATTGATTTCTATTTTTTATATATAATGCAAATCACCTTAAAAGGTCTCCATGGATTCCAATATTAAAAAGTCTGCATAGCAAAATATCGTGATCAATACATAATCAATTATGATTTTATTCAACCTAACTTATCAACAAAAGCCTAGTAGTTATAGTACGCAGCGAAATTAAATAAAAGACAACACGAAATTCTTTTTTTAAACACATGTTTTTATAATAAGTACGTGTAAAATGTTTTAACCCACGTATTGTTAGCGGCCAGATCAACGCTCCCATCTGAAGACAAACAAAAACCGCGGAACATCGTTCGTAGTTTAAATCAAACGCAGTAGGTCAATATAAACACCATTTGTATAATGACACTATTATTTATAAACCTGTATTACGAAGATAATTTAAAAATGTTATTCCACAGATAAAGTCGCGGTTCAATTTGAGTCGATTCCACTCTAGCCAGCCAGTTGTATTTGTGTAATCAGTTCGATAGTACGTCTCACTCGCGACTAAACACGCAAATTGACGCGATCACACAACACAAAGTGAGTTTTATATAAAAACGAAACAAAATTTAGTTTCTCCGCTGCAATTAATAAATTTGTAAATTATTCCTAACTTTATAATTTATAGTTGGTACGTTTTCCTAAATGCACGGAATTATAATGTTTCGTTTAAGTGATATTCCATTATTAATAATTTTGGTGAGTTCTGTGGTATACTTTGTGTTTATTTGTGCAGCTGTTAGAACTAAATCAAAACTAGTTGAACTGATGGATACCATTTTACGCAAATTAATATTGTAAATAGTTTTGTTCACACGTATTGTTCTAGTCTAGTCTTGGGTACTAGACAACGACATATGTTAATATATACATAAATAAACATCCATGACTTTCAAACAAACATTCGTGCTCATTATACAAAGTTTTGTCCCTATCTGGAGTCGAACTGGAGATCAAATGGCACAGAAACCAGAGTGGCTACCACTGTATCAAACAGTCATTAGTGTTTCACTTCCAAATAAACCAACGAATGAAATAAATCAAGCCTGAAGGCAGTTCGTTTTGTGTTCGTGACAATAACGATAACTATCGCCGGTCTTCTGTCTGTGAAGAAATGAAAATTATTCTGTCAATACGTTTTAAGATCTCCCAACATAGAAACTACTATCTTCACTCACTGAATGATAATTTGTCAAAAATATAGCCCACAGACATCCATTGCTGTACATAGGCCTCCTCTAATGACTACCACACCCATTGGCTATGAGCCGCCGGCATCCACCGATTGCCCGCGACCTTCACCAGGCCATCGGTCCACCTAGTCGGGGGTCTACCCGCATTACGCTTTCCGGTTCGGGGTCGCCACTCCACCATTTTAAGACTAACGTCCATCTGTTCTACGAACTATGTGCCCCGCCCACTGCCACTTCAGTTTTGCAATCCTTTGAGCTACGTCGTTTCTATAAAGATGTTTAAACTAAAATTTTTCATATACTAGTCTGGCCATAAATATTGTTACATAAAAACTTTTTTCTTTTTTCAACTCTTTAATTATTTTGAATTTGGAAAGCGTTCATGGTGTTAAAAACTTCTTTCGATTTCCCGTCATTTTACATATTTTTTCGTATTTATTATCAAATTAATTTCCTATTTATTATAAAAAAAGAGCCAAACATTTGTGGCAATTTATTTTTATTTATTTTATAGAAAAAGATAGATTAGTATATGGCACTAAGTCCGCCTTAGATGTTGTGTATGAAATATTAAAAATATTAAATCATCATCATCATCATCATCATCATTTCAGCCCATAGCTGTCCACTGCTGAACATAGGCAAAAAATATTAAATAACATTTTTTTTTCATTTTGATAGTCGTACCTATAAAAATAATGGGCAATGAGATCTAGCATACCACGCGTGGGACGCAACACTATGGTGCGTACGATCTCCGAGTCAATATTCTCTAATCTAAGCCAGACGCGACGCGACTGCTGACGGGCAAGGTTGCGATCGCTGATAATCACGCGACGATAGACACTAGCATATTGTTTTTTTACCCAAAAAAAAAACATATTTCAACAATTGTAGTTATCTGAAGCCTCCTTTTAGACAATGCCTGTATTGGGGGACCACCGCCCCATAACTTAAAGTATAATTCATTTTTGTATTACAATGCCTCATGTATATTTACAATTAGCGAATTGAGATTTATACAATTTGAAATAAAGATGAATTAAAGTGAATTATAAAATAAAATTACGATTTATAATTTATTAAATTATAATATTACACAAACAATACGATGCAATATAACATAATTTTTATGTAGAGTCTAGGTTTAGGAGATATTTAATAGCTTCGTTAAAACAAATAGTTAAGTTATAACACAGATACATATCGCTCATCCAATAGAATAATGACGTAGTTCCAAAAAAGTTAAAATTTTATTTTGTGTTTAATTTGGATGATTTGTTATTTAATATGAATTTTTTTCGAGGATGCTCAAATTATTAATAATAATCTATAAATAAATTATGAAAAATCATGATAATCGATA
>WUAW01014125.1:26095-44540 GCA_017165845.1 Thaumetopoea pityocampa | reverse complement strand
CGACACTCGACACTCGACACTCGACACACCGCACACCGACTGGCCGCTGATGGCCGAGAGCTGCGAACAGTGGACCACATAACAAGATGACACATTTTGCATTTCTTAATTTCTTTTTTCTAAAAGATTTTGTCGTTAACGACAGCATAACTCGGTAAATCATATTGGTAAGCGAATGGAAAGGTGCGTACCATTGACTGAGGTTCTCGGTCCGTGGTGAGAGCGATCAAGACGTGAGCGGCCACATTTCGTGCCCCGTGGTCGGAGCCTGCGACGAAACAGCGGCGGCGCATCGCTCAGCTCTTCATACATCTTCCGTATGCTTATTGCGGTGTGGTCTTTAATTACTTCACTGAATTTTCTTTTGTGGCTACTTCAGACTCAAAACGCCTTCCACAAATTGGTACGTTCAGGTTAGGAAAGTCAGATGAGTGGGGCATACCTAGTGAGCGCGGTGCTCGGTTAATAACGTTTGTTGAGTTTTTCGCTAAAATCTTACACAATAATGGCTTTTTAACTTTCTGTGTCGGTACCAAACCCGTGAATGCCCCAAATCTGGACGTTTCGGCAGTACTCTCATGCCACGCCTCGCGTGAGCAGTAAACTCGGAGTGAACTAAACCACCTTAAGATTGTTAGCTTGTTTGCGTGTCGTACTCGTGGACCTATGGCTCGTCCCCTGATAATGAGTATTCCACGAAGGTGGGCTCCAAAGTAGTTCGGACAAGCCTGTGTTCAACGACCTGCTTTCTACACTCTTCTTGGACGAAGTTGAGCGTCTTCGGAAATAGTCATGTGATTACAGACTTAAAAGATATGTTTAATCTCTCAGAGGGCTATTTTCGAACGCCAGCTTCTTGATACTGACGATGTTGTCGTCGCTTTTAGTCGTTTGAAGGCCGACCAGAGCGAGGCAAATCAACTACTTCGTACAATTAATACGCGTGTGTTTTTGAAATATATCGTAGGTTTTTTGCATTATTTTTACCGACTCGGCGCAAGGAATTACTTTTGTAACATAAAATTCAAAGCAAACTATCCATTGCAAAAATCGCCAGAACACAAAAGTATGAATAAGGAAAACTGCAGTTCTTAATAAAGTGACGGATCTCGCGCAAATTTCAAAACAGTGTCACCGACCTGCGCAATATAAATTGAAACGATATTTGCGCGCGTCTTTACAATGATACATTACGCATACTTTTTATACCGAGTAAGTACTACAGGAAGGAAGAAACCCAAACGATGTGTTGCGGTGAATTTTTCAACTGGGCGTGGATGACCTAATGCGAAAGTACAGCGAAAAATGCTCACAACAGTCTTGGGGCCTTTTTTAATTTATGTATACAGTTTTAGTTAAAAACTAGAACTGTATACGTAGATTAAAAAAATGACTAGCCGAGAGTGTGGCCCGTTGATTTAGAACAAAACACACCATTGTTATTGCGTCATTATGTAGTTGTCGCCTGCAAGTATTAAATTCTGGAAAGCCGCGTTGAATGGCTCATTGGTGTAGAAAGGTCTGGAAAGGTCTCGTCTGTACGAGTGTACACTAGTGGATGCTTTGTACATTTATTTAAGTTGAACTAAATGTGTCACTTGCTGCCTGCGGTCGAACGGCCGCCACACACGTGAATGCAAACATGTAATATTATCGCACCGCGCCCGGCGAGGCCATCGCGGTGCGCGGTACGCCCCGCGCTGCCGGCGGTGAGCCCCCGACGCACGACGCTCTGATGGGAATCCCCGTGATGCTACGTGCGCCGCTTAGAAGCGCTGGTATGCGGTGCAGTAATGTAAAGCGCACCGCTGACGCGCGGTCATTAGCTGGATACAGCGGCGTGCGTGCGACAGGACGCGGCGAGCAGCGGCCGGCACAGCGACCGGACGAGAGGTCGCACTCGTGTACCCGCGAGCGACACTCGTGACTGCGGTTTCATAAAACCCATTAAAATGTCGTAATGGTCATTTATTATTTAATCGACTGCGAGTCCACGACACGTGCGAGCAGGCGCTCGGCCCCGCGGTACACCACGGTCACACCGATTCACAAGAAACCTGTTATCGACAAATGTCAGGTCAAATAACACGCTGTGTGCTTGGTGCCTGCGCTTCCGGTGCACTCAACGACAGCGTGCGCTGGAGCACGTGCTCTAATAGTGTCACCGGTGCCAGCGGACACGGGCGGCTCGTGCCGCGACCGTTACTGTGATCTGTCTACACTTACCGCGGAGTGTGAGCGCGCCACGTCACGCGTACAAGTGGCGCCCGCACGAATGTTGTCCGTGAGACCCTTCCGCGGTGGCCCGACGCCCGGTGACTGGAAGCACCGACCGTTGCTGTCGGAGTCCCCTCGGGCACGGCGCTCCTTCACCGGGAACGAAATTTATAATTTACTTATTATTGTGAATGTCGCAATTGTGAATGTTTTAAATGTCGCACACGCGTAGGAGCGTCGTGTCAGCCACACGCAGTCCGTCGGACGAGGGGCTCGTCCTTGTATTACTCGCACCTATTACCACTTCCGTACAGTATTTATTTACTAGCTTTTGCTCGTAACTCCGCGCGCGTGAATCTTGTTTTTTTAGCAACATAAGAAATCTCGAAACAATCATAAATTTATATAAAAAAGCCTTAGAATTACTTTTACTTGTCCTCTCGTACCTTAACGACCGAATTCTACTGGACCGATTTTGATGTAACGTGTCGCAATATTTAATTCAGAATAATACCTTTAAGGTTTTAACAGTTTGATCAAAGTCTACCCGCTGGTTTTTGCGTGAAGCTACAATAAATAAACAAACATTGACGGATTTAGTTTTGGAAGCTCTTAGTTAGTTGATCTGAGTAGTTTTTTTTTAATATCTTTGATTTACAAAAATTGACATCTAACAATTTTACAATAGTATAGATTTGAGACAGTCTAATGCACGGGTATGTTCGGAGCGCAGGTCTTGTTGTAGTCGGTGCCGCGCGCCCCGCGACCGAGGCGCTGTGTGCGCCCGCGCACCCTTCCCGCACGGCGTCGCCTCTCGACGACATTCAACCGTCGCCTGTATCGGAAAGTCCACAGTCATAACATCGATTACGCGGCGAATAATTAGCGCCTGGGTCACTCGAGGCAAATTCTATTTCTGTTTGACGAGCGGCGCGCACGGGCCGGTGGCGCGCGTGCGCACCGCGCGCGAGCCGATGGCGTTCGGTTTGAGAGGCGGCCGGCGCACTCGGCTCAGGAAAGTGACTTCAAGTGGCCGCCAGCGACGGCGCGGGATTCAATTTTAATCGATTAATAATCGTACTGGTTGCGTTGACCCGAGCGCACCGCATGTCTCCCGTGATACAATATCACTGTTGTTTGTGGTTTGACGACAGTGCACCGCGGCGCGGCCGCGTGCCTGCCCTGGCCCGCCGGTGGCCCCGCACCGTATCACCCGCGAGACACCGAGCCGCCTCGGCACCGGCTGTTCTCCTTCACAACCTATCGCTCGCCGGCCTGGACTTGAGTACCAGTCGGAGTACGGCTGATCAGTTTTTCTCTTCAGTTTCGCTCTTTTCCGCGGCGGTGGGGCGCCGGACTAATAATAAATAAATTATATGTACATTTTTTTGATATAGATTATTACTGTTATAAATTTCCCAATTCTAAGATTAACAAGTAATAAAGATAAGTAATATTATTATATCAGTTTATCTGTAATTTTGTGTGTTTAGTATGTAGGTGTGTGTATGTGTGTGCTTGACTGTACGTGTGTTTAACGACCTCGTGAAGCCCCGACCATGCAGCTCGATGTACTGGATGGATTTGGTGGGGACGGCAAATGCTTCTTATATGGCAGAGGTGTGTTCCTCAGATCACTGTCAGACACCGATCCGCAGCCGCGGTCAAACAAATTCCCACACCACTCCGCGTTCCGTCTCTTATAGGTGTAAAATTGTCACCGAGGCCTCTAAAACTCCGACAAGCACCGCTTCCGCGATATCCAAGACGAAGCTCGAGCCTTTCTCGAGGTCCGGAGGTGGTAGTCGCCCTCCTTTCTTAGCCCTCGAGGCAAGGCTGGCGCGCACTCTGCACTCGCCATCTTCCCTGGCGACGCTGTAAACATCATCTGCAGAGAAAATCATTTATCATTTTTAAAAAGAAAAAAACCAGCTTTTCTCAGTGAGTACACAGCTTTACTGTGTGCGTGAGGACAAGGCCCGCGCGGTGGCGACGCGCCAGCGCGCTACGCATGACGCGCGACAGGCGTTGCGCACTCGCGCCCGCGCAGTGCGCAACTTTACGCAAGAAACTCAGTACTTATTTATTTGGGCTTCCGTTGTGAAACTAGGAGTCCCTTGCGCTGCGTTCCTTTGTCTGTTTATCTTTCACATTTGATACAAAATTTGCTTTAATATGGCAGCGCTAAAAATTGGTACAGATACCGCATATGCACCGGCCACAAAAATATGAATTGAAATAATGACAAAAACTGTCACGAGTAGTCGAAATGTGAGCGGCCGACGACACGTACAAACGTGGGCTCTCTCCGAACGGCGCGTGCGGCGCGCGCGGGAGGTCTGTTTAACACTCTGTGTCGGAGAAGGTGTCTCCTGAAAACACACCAGCACGCAAGATCAGTTAATTCAGTGTAGTAGCGCACGAGCGGCGCACGCGGCGCGCCTGCGCTTCGGTTTTACTTGAATACTGATCGTGCGTCCGTGTAAATATTAACTGGCAAACTCACCCCCTAGGGCGTGACTTCCCAAAACGCGTACTCTCTCGCTGCGTCACTCGCGGGATCCGTACGCTGACGTCGCGCCGCCGGCCGCGCGTCGCGCGCCGCGGTTGTCACTCAGCGTTGCGGTTCGATTCATTATGTTATGCAGCAGGCTGTTCGTTTTGGTGTGCAGTAAAGAATCTATTACGTTATAGTTATGTATTATAGTTATGTATAAGTATCCTATAACGTTACTATTTTATATATTAATTCTGCGCGCACTGTCTACTGCCCTTCTTAGTTAATTAGTTTTATTCTTCTATTTAAGAGGTTGCCTGGAAGAGATTGCGTCTTCGCGATAAGGCCGCCTTTGTACACATTTTTTTTTGTAATTATTGTGAAAATTGTTTATTCCATGTAAATCTGTGTGCGATAAAGTATATTCTATTCTATTCTATTCTATTCTATTCTATTCCATTTATCTATCTGTGGTATAAAATAATTTATAGATTTCCTTAATGACTGGAATCGAGTACGGTGTATAAATGTGTGTGTGTGTGTGTTGTGTGTGCGCAGGTCAGTGGGAGAAGCTGCCGCTGTGGACGCTGGAGCGCGAGCTGGTGGTGCAGGACATCGCGGAGAAGGAGAGCATCAAGGTGCTGGAGAAGGCCACGGTGCCCATCGTCAAGATGACCGACAAGTACTCCGACGTGAAGGTGAGGCGCCGGGCGGGCGACACCCGGCGGGTGCACCCCGTAACTATCGCACACACTCCCCGCGCGCGGCGGCGTACTCCCACAGTAGGGTGCCGCGCGTCTCGGCTGTCGACAGCGGCGCACTCGCACGGGTGATCGCTGCAGCGTGACCGACGGCGCCGCGCCGCGTCCGCGCGCGCGCAGCCGCGGCCGCTCCCCTCCCCGCTCCCCACCTCGCGCACATGCCTAAGGCGCGGTGCAGCTGTATCGATCAAACTATAATACATATACAGAGAAACATCCATGACTCGGGCACAAATATTCGTGCTCATCAGACAACGTTCGTCTCCACCGGGACTCGAGCCCGTGACCAGTCGTCACGGATAGCAGGCTCACTGCCACTGCACCAATCAGTGGTCGTGTGGTGGACGTACGTGTACCGCGCGCGCCACCTATCGGCGTGGGCCACCGCCTGCAAGTGTCCCAGTGACCCGCGACACGCACTAGTGCCCACATTGTGAACAGTCTGCGGGCGTGTTAGTGCCGCGTGAAGGGGTTGGCAGTGCCGCGAGCGACGCGCACCCGTCCAAAGGTGGTCGTGTCGTGTGCCAACACACATTACCCCGTAGAGTTCACGCCCTCCGCGCGGTGGGGCTGTCAGCGGCGTCCCGCGGGCGCGTGGCCGCGTTACATTTAGACTTAACCTTCTCGACACTGTTGGGACACGTACACCCCGGCCTGGTTCAATCGCAGATGCTGACCATCAGTATACTGAAATATCTTGCACGTCGCTTGGGCTCTGTGCATGGGCCTCTATTGTTACTAAGACTAATGGGACACGTATGTACCAGCACGCAGGTCGGATGGGACATATATGTCTCAGGCTGTTACTTTGCACCGATATTAAAAAATATATATTTTACCCTATGATGGTGTGGCTGTCTACTTCACTACACAGTACCATAAATCCTCAACAGATACCACGTCCCGACATCTACCATGGTAAATAACTTCATCACCTGAATTAATTAGAAATTAGAAATTAAAAACTATTAATTAGAAATTAATTAGAAACGCCTCTTTTATTTTCTTTAACAAATTCACCGCCTATCATTCGGATCCAAGTGGGGCGGTGCCGTCACAAAAGTACCACTCACTCATATCCGAGCGACTAAATTTAACAAAATATTTTGGTTCCCGAGATTTGAATTTACTCAAATTAATTTATTACGTTAAAAATAGTTTAATTTCGTTACAACAAGATTAATACCGTTGCTTTGTAAATCATGTTTAGTTTGGTTTTTATGAGCTCTTTCCCGAACCCCAGTAAATCCGTCAAATTAGTGCGGTTGTATTCGCGTGCGCACCTCTTTGTCACCCGGCGGTGAACGTGTTAAAAATCCCTCTGGAAAGGGTTAAGCGTGTGTTTGCGCTCACGATTGTGTCGAATAAACTCTCTCGTGAACATGTACTTTCAATTAGTGGCCGAATGAGCCGCGAGGTGTTAATCGTGCGTTTCGCCCGCCAGGTGGACATATCATTCAACATGAGCAGCGGGGTCAAGAGCGCGGAGCTTATAAAACAGTTTAAGGTCAGTATGGTTACAGTTCTCATTGAACACCTCGGTAAGGGTAACCCTCCGTCAGGCGGGCCGGTGGTTTGGTGAAGGTTGCGCGAAACTAAACCCTCGTCGCGTGCATTGAGCGTGCGTCGCGGGCGGCGCGGATCACCCGCGACTCGCTCTCCGTGGGTTCTCGCGCCCCTCGACGTGCGCACCCGGTACCTTACAACTGCCGCTAAGTTTTAACGATTCCGCGCTCGGAGACTGGACGTGCGCCGGCCCTAATATTGTGTCCGCAAACGCCGGTCGCGCGCGGTCGCCGCAGGGTCACCGCACGCGTCCGCCCGGATCCTTTTCACAACTCTACCATACTGGCGTCTTAATGTATTTCAACGGGACGGAATTCAACTGAACTATTGAAAATTGTCGGTGATAAAGGCAGTTTATACTAAGGACAACCGGGCCGTACAAATGACGTTCTAAAGCTGCACGAGCGGCGCGCTCACGGGTGCGGCGGTGCCACTGCGTACGGGCCAGGCAGAGGCGACAACGAGTTTGCACCGGCGTGAGAACCGGGCGCGGGCTGGCGCGGACTGGCGCGGACTCCTGCGACTCGCTCGACATACACTGCGATCTGCAAGATGGCTGCCGAGCGTACAGATTATAGTGAATTCCACTTTGTTTGGCGCGTCCTACGTCCTGCTGACACGGCGCGCGAGACCGCGGCGGCACTGTGCCGACAGCACCCTCAGACAGTTGGACTCGTGTATTATTGTAATTAAAAGTTCATTCCAGGACAAGTACCCGGTGCTGACGCGTCTCGTGATGGTGCTGAAGCAGTTCCTGCTGCAGCGCGACCTGAACGAGGTGTTCACGGGGGGCATCTCGTCGTACTCCCTGATCCTGATGTGCATCAGCTTCCTGCAGCTGCACCCGCGGCCCGAGCGCCTGCGCCAGCCCCACAACCTGGGCGTGCTGCTTATCGAGTTCTTCGAGCTCTACGGCAGGAAGTTCAACTATGTGAAGACTGCGATTAGAGTCAAAAACGGTGGCTCCTACGTGTCCAAGGATGAAATTCAAAAGGTTACTTCAATGTACTGATTTGCTGGATGGCCGCGTGGTCTCCTTATGTATTTCTATTCTAGAACCTATTTTATCGGACTCGGAGTCTTCGAAGAAAATCTTCGCTCCCTAAACAGCTACCACACCTTACGTGAATGCACTCTGAGTACTCTTTGAATTTTCATACAGTATGCAACTTTTGACGCTAAGTGTCCAGCGTCAGGTTTTGGAGTCGCCCGTCACCGCTCAGCGTGAGCGGGTGCGGGCGCACGTCTGACGCGTTTGTGACGTGACCACAAATTGCTAGGTGGGAGCGCGCAGCTCGCCGCACGGTACGGTTTGCTCTGTCCCTAGAGCCGGAGCCGGCCCCACGGCCGACACAGCACTGCGACACTGCACATTGGCCCGGGAGCCGGTTGCGTCGCGGTAACAACGACATCTCTTTAAATTCATTGTATTGCACTGTGAGGGAACGGCGACGGCGCCGTAGTAACACTTCACCGCGATACAAATAGCACGGGTCGATGGCCGCGCAGCACGTGCTAATATCGATATGTCGATATTTGGGGATTCAAAATTTCAACTTCAAGTTAATTAAAGGTCTATATACATACATATAAGGTTTATATACCAACTCGCACTGGGCTAGCGTGATAGACTACGAGCAAAACCCCCCCCCCCCCCCCCCCCCCCCGATTAGGAGGTCCGCGTCCTTTTAGTTTATACTAACGAAGAAAAATGGACTCGGTATGATAGTTTATAATGTATCTATCTGAAATAATTACTGGAAGTTTTTGATAAACCCTTATGTCTTAGTGATCATTTAATTAGAAAAAAGTGTGTAGGGCTGACCGCCGCCTCGTGCTTGGCTCGTTCCAGGATATGAACGACGGGCACCGGCCCTCGCTGCTGTGTATCGAGGACCCGCTGACGCCCGGCAACGACATCGGGCGCTCCAGCTACGGGGCCATACAGGTCAAGCAGGTGTGTGGTCGCGCACGCGCTCTTGTCTAATAGTGGCAGTCTGATCATTGGAGAGCTAGTGCCAATGCTCCTCGCCGGGCGGATGGTCACAAGCTGTCACAGAGATTGAAGTAGATGGCGTGACACAGCCATGTTCTAAACCTAATCTAAAGTTTTCACTGTGTCCAAAATTGCGGCCAATCGTCCACCGTGTTCGTGCGCGGTGTCCGCCGCGACGGGCGGGCACAGGGTGGCGTACTGACCGCTCGGCGGCCGGCGTCGCTCCGGGTAACCAAGTAAATGTTGCTTGATAAGAGGTCAGTCGCCGAATACAATTCGGCTGAATAGCGTTCAGGAAACTATGTCACATCGTCTCGTCAAAAATACCGCAATGCTTTAATACTAAGATGTTCAATCAGTGCGTTCGCCAGCGATGACCTATGGATCTGAAACATGGCCACTGACTATGGACCTCATAAAAAACTAATGTCACCGCAGCGAGCAATGGAAGGAGCTATGCTCGGCATTTCCCTGCGAGATAGTATACGTAATGTGATAATCCGCAGAACTAGAGTCACCGACGTAGCTCAGAGGAATGCAATACTGAAGAGGCAGTGGGTGAGGCACATAGTTCGCAGAACCGATGGACGCTGGGGTCTTAAAGTGCTGGAGTGGCGACCGTGAACCGGAAAGCGTAGTGCGGGTAGACCTCTAACTAGGTGGGCCGATGACCTGGTGCAGGCGGCTCACAGTCGCTGTGTGTGGCGGTCATTAGATATGATGACACAGTTACTGGTGGAGCAGCGCGTCCGGACAGGCGCGCGTGTGACGGCGCTGTGTTGCAGGCGTTCGACTACGGGTACATCATCCTGCAGCAGGGCGTGGGCGGCGGCGCCGGCGCGCTGCTGGCGCGGCACAGCGTGCTGGGGCGTGTCGTTCGCGTCACCGACCACGTGCTGCAGTACCGCCGCTGGGTGCGCGACACCTTCGAGCCGTTCTTCTTCCCGCAGCGCCGCGTGGCGCAGCTCTCCAGCCGTGAGCCCTCGCCCTCGCCCTCGCCCTCCGACACCGACCCGGTGAGTGCACGCGCCGACACACGTATACGCTGTGCTGAGCGAGCGAGTAACGCGTGTGCGGCGTGCGCAGGAGTGGTCGGACGGCGCGTCGCCAGGCGGCGAGCAAGGTGTGCCGCGGCGCATGCGCGGCGCGACGCCGCCGCCGCTGTCGGCGCTGCAGTGCTCCTCGCCGACGCCGCGCCGCGTGTCGGCGCACCAGAGCCTCATCATACACCACATCACCAGCAACTCCGACTTCAACAACATACCCTCAGGTTGGTGCCGCCGACGGGCTGGTGCCCGCCTCACCGATCAATTAAATAATATATGGCCCCCGGCACCGTGACGAGGCGCACGCGCCGCGTCTCTGTCGTGCGGGGTGCGCGGTTATTGCACGAGTTACCCGTTTAAAAACTGGTAACTAGTACCAGAAAAAACTTCAGCTCGTTAATAGTTTATGGCGAGATGATTATGGGCCACGATGACGTTGATGATTACGTCACCAGCTGTGGGTCGAGTGTGGCAGGAGCGGCGGTATCAGGGAAGGGAACATCTTTCGACCAGACGGGTGTCGTCCGGAGACGCCGCCACCGTCCCGGCGCTTAATGTCTCGAGGTTGTATATACGATAAATCGCTATTAGAATTTAGTGTTATTCAGGCTTCTAATGTCGTTAGTCAAAAGCTGCGCCATCTGTTGAGGGTGCGTGGTACTGTGTGGAGAAGTGCATTGCCAGTTCACCGCGGGTACCGCGGGAGTCGGCTGTGGCGGACACCGGGGGGCTCCGCGGTACAATTACTGTCCTGTGTACGTCGGTCTGGACAGGCTGTTGATGATATCGTGACGAGTGCGCGGCGCGGCGTGATGTAATGTTGTACGATTGTCGACTTGACGGTATGCGTCGGCGCAGGCGTGATCCAGCGGTACGGCGGGTGCGAGGCGGGCCCCAAGGCGCGCGCGGGCCGCTCGTTCTCGTCGCGCGCGCGCCGCTGCGTGTCGCCGGCGAACGCGCCTCGCCGACCGCACGAACGCGCGCGCAAGCGCCGCCACCAGCCGCACCAACCACACCCGCCGCCCGCCACGCGATGATACGCCGGCGCGACGCGGCGCGTGCACGGACGCGCGCCGCGCCCCTGACCGGTGCCGCGCCTGGACCGGAGCGTGACGTGACGCGGGACTCGAAAATATACAGTTAGCACAGGGAGCGCGTGGTGCGCATGCGGCGCCGACGGGCCCAGTGTGACCGCGCGCGGGGGCGCCGAGACACTGCGTGCGAACACTGGTGGAGTGCGCCGCAGTGATGTACCGGAGCGTGCTGCAGTAGCGCGCCGGCGGACGGACGCGCGCTCGTAAGCGCACGCGGCCGGGCGCGCGAGGGGCGCTCAGTGTCAGAGCTATCAGTTTAGCGGTTGAGCCTGGAGGAGGTAATGGGGACTCATATTAAGTTGAATAGACACATTATGAGTATCATGAACTTAATTAGTTAAATTTGAGGTAGTGTGCGTGCGTCAAGTATCAGTACTCGTGCGCAACGCTACCGACAGTTCAACGTGTCGCTGTAACTGGTTCGCTAGTGGCCGCCGCGCGTCCCGTGCCGTACGTCGTCACCTGTGCCGGTGTAGCGCGCCGCGCGCCGCGCGCCACGCCCCGCACACTCACCCGGTGTAACGGTTCCCGCCCCGGTGACCGTTAAACTGGGCCAAAATAATGTGTGACGCAATACAAATATTGTTGAAGTTGCAATTGGGTACTCTGCGCGATTCCGGTCACGCTCGGCCGCGCGGCCGCGCGCTCTAAGAGCCATGACGATATCTCACACGTGTACCGCTAGTCTATAAATTTAGTAATCGTAACGAACGCGCGGCAGTAGGACGCGGCGACCCGGGACGGTCGTTGTAAAACGGTGTCGGGTCGGAGTCGCGGCCTCAGCGGCGTTAACAGTTGTCGACCACCTCGGGCATACGGATTGTTGTATGGAGTCGCCGGCGCCTTTGGTGGTAGCTGTAGTGAATTACAATAGAATTCTATAGAAAAAATATGATAAGTATCGAAGGCACGTGTTATTTGCCATATAAACGGTTAGCGGCGCGGTAAGCCGTCGCATCACTTTGGATTGTATTAGTCCATCGTAAGTCCGTGTCCGCACTTGCGCAGTGAAGCGATTAATAAAATGAGATCTCGGCCCAGAGGTGGCCGCTACGTGCTGCCACTACTGGCCTCGAGATCAGATAAATATTGCAGCTTCATTAACGAACGAGTGCGCCGTGTGCGTGCCGAGCGTGAGGCACCCCCACCTCCAGGGAGGAGCGGTTGCTCTGTACGCCGTTGGAACGGCCGTTGGATCAGACGCCATAGTTTCAGAGTGGAATATATTCTTGTATTTCAACTGTTTATGTTTGAAGTCAGGCGAGTTATTGGCTTGCGTGTATGACTGAGGGTTGCTACACCAATCACTGGTATTGTCCATTGACCCCGGTGAGGCGAGTGTTACAATCTACTACTCACTAATACGGCTCGCGCCCTCAGAGCGGTGCCAGGAACGTTAACGGAACCTATCGATCTTTAATTGTACCATTCTTTTGAATACTGTTCCAGTTGACCAAGCGCACACCTTTACACCTTGGTTGCCAGACATATTTGAACTTTCCCAGAAGTATTAAATTTATTATTTTCAAATCTTAAGCATTAAGTATAAAATAAATGATTTGGTGTCCAGATCAGAAAATAATCACTGTGACATGCACGAGTGTCATTTTCCTTGAGGATTTCGAAGGTTCTAGAAGCTGTTCCTGATAATATCCCGCACAGGTGCATTGTCGAATGGACACCCTATCCAGGACTGCAGCGTAGGTCTTGAGCTGATCGCACAGGGTTGATCGAGCAACTTTTAAATTCACCGCCTGGCGTATATTCACTGATATCTCGTCAAGGGCCACGTGTGGCCGACAGCGCAGAAAAAAGTCCATTTTGGGTTTCCACTGCTATTTCCAGGGTACTGCACATAAAAGTCTAGTACGTGTTATTGTATTTGTTGTCTGCCTGTCTATGAGTATGTTCTGTCGTGCGGACAGGGGGTTTCTGGTGAGGAAACATTTAGGTTAAGGTATACTCGTAAAATTCCTAATGCAAGTTTAGTTTTGAACGATAATTTGTGTTTCAACGGTCGGTAATCGGTGAGCGGGGTCGAGGTCAGGCGACGTTGCACAGGTGCCGTGTACTACAGTGGCGAGGGCTGGCCGTACAGTCGTTAGGTGGGTGCTGTCTCGGCGAATTGACCGCCGCGCCAGGTGTAGCCATAGCACTTCTGGTGCGGTCGACGGTCGGAACTCGGGTTGACTTGACCCTTCGGAGAAAATATAAGCGGAACCGGTGCTCGCTGACATGTGCGCCGCACTTCGGCCTTGATGCGTATCCGCAGTAGAGTGACGCGTCGCCCGCGCCCCGCGCCCCGCGCCCCGCGAGATCGAAACTGTGACGTGACTAAAGTTTGATTCATTCGATGAATAAATTTGTTCAAGGATCATTTTCATTGTGAAATTGTTTTGTATTGTATTGGCCAGTGATTGAAATAAAAATAAATATTTTACTTTATTAAAAGGTGGGATATTTTTACTGCATGTAAAAAAATCCAAGTTAGCCGAGTCGAAGGTAATCGTTGTTTAGGTAGCCGGCTGGTTGATAAATGTCAAACGCGCCCTGTACCGACTTCGTTTAAACGAGCGCGTTTGTACGAATTGAGCGGGAGATGTGTGCTCGCGACACACGCTGTGCTCCCATCCCATCAGCGCCGGTGCGGTGTGAGCATGTCCGCTCTGTGGCGCCGCCCGGCTGCGCGTGCGCAGTGCGCCGGCTGACTGCGGCCACGACGACAGCGCGCGTGCCGACTGCCGCCCCCCGCTCGGGACGGTCCACTAATAGGTGTTTGGGGAGCACCCTAACGACGTTGGCGCATGCTATCACAAAAGGTCACAGGGTTTCGGCCGTCTCGGTCGTGTTGGAGCCTTGCTAATAATCTCCGTGTTTGAAAGGCGTCCTATTGGCGAGTAGGCCACTGGTGGTGGTAGGGTTTTGGTGAACAAACTAGAGGCCGTTGGCGCCACCGTTTTAAGCCACACACACACACAGCCACTAGAGGTATGACGACTGTCCTCAGGAGTGGCGAGTTCTGAAGAAGTCTAGGTTGGCGAAATGTCCTTTGGCTTCAACCTTGTGGGTAAAACAGATTAGTTTTGCCGTCATAAAAATACAGAAATAATTTCTGTCCAATCAATCCCTTTTCTGAAAGACTAGTCAGTCTTTCAGACTTACGGTCTCTTGGGAGTCCCCAAGATACCGTAGTGCGATGGGAGCAGGGAGTGGTCCCCGGTGAGATTGCTGCTGACTCTCCTGATACTGTGCCAGTATTGGACGCGGGCTGTTCCGCTCGCCCATTGATCGCCACCGACTGATGATATTGTTCTAATATTTATATTAGGAGATTGAAATACAGTGACGAGCCGTCGCCGGAGCGCCTCCGAGCGGTGGGACATTGTGAAAATAAATATGATGAAATATGGACTTAAATTATGAATGTCATAGAGTTTTAATTTATAATCGTCAGCGACTCGGTCCGCTCGCGACTACGGTTGGTGCAACCTAATCGAATGTTAGAAGTAATAAAATATTAAAATACACCACGAGAGGTCCGGTGAGGTGTTCTGTAAACATGAGCTTATGCCGCTAGCTTGAAAAGTTTAAATTTCTAAAAAATATTAGATTTAAGCTATAACAATGTCTGATTTTGTGGCGGGTCAAGTTGTACACAATTTGAATGTATGATTTTGACGTGCCGCTCGCGCGGCCCGTCACGTGAACACGACCAGCGTCTGCCCGTCGCACCAGACGCCCGTGCGCTCCTTCTTTGCAGTGCTCATTAAAAGAGTGGAAACATACATACATACATACACTCACGCCGATATCCTATAAGGATAGGCTGGTGCCTATCCTTATGGGATATCTGGTGATAGAGATAGATAGAGACAGAGTACATACCACATAGATACATACAGTCACGCCTCTCTTCCATTGGGGTAGGCAGAAACCACTTCCTTCCACCTGTTACGTTCGTTTCATGTAGCAAAGTAGCTATCCGCAGCCCATACTTTGCCTCCGCGGGCAATAAGACGTGTCGGGTGGCGAACCACGACGCCGCCATTTTATAAGGTTCATAAGTATTAAAGTTCCTCATTGCATTCCCACGGCGTAATGGAGAGGAAAGGAAAGATGATGAGGTGGGAAAGGTGTATTGAGAAGGGAATATGGAATTTAGATGACTAGGAGGACTATAGGATATAGGATACTACTATCTCGGAAGGAGAAGGAAGAGACAGTAGTAGTTCGGGAGGCCGCGGTCGCTTACCCTTACACTTAAGTCTATTTGCCGGACAGGCTAAAAGACTAAGTACTCCCTGACCTTAAGAGTGAGAAATACACCTAATATAGGTAATGACCTTAATGTCATGTATGTGTTAAATGTAAATTCAATGGAATGTCATAAAGCCGCACGCTTTTGTAAAAAGTGGAAATGCAATACACATTATTATTATATAATACATTATATACCGTTGTACGCCTCCATTTGGTCCCGAAACTAATAAATTATCTTTTAACAAATTCACTACCTGTCACTCGGATCCGAGTGGGGCGGTGCCGTTGCAAAAGTACCGCCCACTCGTATCCGAGCGACTAAACAATAAAATTTTTTGGTTCCTGAGATTTGAATTTACCCAAATTTATAATACGTTAGGGGTCATCCATTCATAAATTACGTCACAGGTGGGGGAGGGGGTATCACCAAAATGTGACATTGTGTGACAACGGGCAGGGGGTCAAACGCTTTGTGACGTTACGTGTCAAAATTTAAAATATTCAAACGCAAAATGTAAATGTGAATAAAAAAATTATGAACTCGATCTATATTTTTTACTAGCTTTTGCCCGCGGCTCCGCCCGCGTGAATGTCGGTTTTCCGCTACATGAAAAATCCTGACACAATCATAGATTTATATAAAAACCTTAGGACCACTCTTACTTGACCTCTCGTACCTTAGCGGCGCCTACTAAAACAGGGATCAAGCTGTATCTTCAATTCTATTAGACCGATTTTGATGAAAAATGCCCTATTATTTAAGTCGGAATAGTACCTTTAAGACTGTGATAGTTTAACCAAAATCTACCGGCTATTTTTTGCGTAAAGCCCGAACAAACAAACAAACAAACTGTTGAGTTTCATGTCATTATGTAATATGTTTTATTTATTTATTTATTCAACATTTTCTTACTATGTTAAACAAATAAGAGCAATAAACATTGATTTACGGTTGGTTTTCACAAACCAACTAAACTTATTAGATATGGACCGACTGTCGGAATTACATACTTGTGGAAATTGTGCTGTAATACAACTTAACTATATCAAGGCTCTCCCTATCTTTTTCTTATAGAAAACGCCAAAACGAGATAGCAACAATTTTGGTGCTGTCAGTTTTGTTTCAGATACGTCAAAATTACATACAAATTTAGACGTGAACTCGGAACGTGCCGATTAAAGGTACGCAAAAACGCAACATTTTTTGTACCTTCTGACAGTATGTACGTTAGTACTAGTTAAAAATGTTTGCTATCTCGTTTTGATGTTTGGAATTAGAAAAAGATAGGAAGAGCCTAAATTTAGTTTGTGTTACGCTACTGTCTGAAAAGTTCATTCATGTTGCAACTATACTCACGCCTCCGCTATGTACATGTTCTCGAAGTTTCTCAATTCTTCAATTAAGGTCACGGGACCACGTGTGACGTCATTGTGCAATAAACAATAGCTGAGGTTATGTACCATGTTGATTTTGGTTAAAGATTAAGTGCGAATTTAAGAACTTGTAAAAATAATATCAATGCTAAATGTAATATTATGAAAAAGTAATAAAATACCAAAAATAAAATCTGATATTAGGCACAAACACAGCACACTGACCACAACGCTGACTTCAAATCTGAGCGGATTTTACATTGTATATATCGCACTTGGTAAGTTGTTGTGTTTAAATAGTTTAACATTTTATATTTGATTTTAATGCAATTAATATTATTATTTTGTACAATTGTATTATGTGTGGTTAAATATATATAAAAGTGAACACTGATAAATGTACTCGTATATGATATACCTAGCCTTGCCATAAATATTGTTATACAAGGAAAATATCTATTTTTCTTATTGCATAAAACATTCATTACTGTAGAGTGCGTTATTTTATACATTAGTATAATAGCAATTTAAAATTATCATTCAAAATTATCTCCATTATCCTTAATACAGTCCTTTAAAGGTTGAGGCCAGTTATCAAGTGAAACATACAATTTCTCCATGGGAAAATTTTTCAGTGCCATATTATGGATTGTTTTATCATGGCGTTATACTCTCTAAAACTGACAATAAATCATAATCCAGCGGATTAAGGTCGAGAATAGATGACGGTCAGTCTTCGACTCTGATGAAGTCAGAGACGTTAGTTTCCAACCACGCTTGTGTGGATCGAGCTTTATGAGCCGGTGCTGAGTCTTGCTGGAAGGACCGTTATTGGCTATAGAGCATGGTGTTGTTAAGAAGTTTAACCACCATCTCAAGAATCGTATCTTGATAATCCTATGCTGGTGTTTTGACACCCTTTTCACAAAAATATGGGTCAGTCACTCCTTGATAGCTAACACTTCACCAAACTATCACTAAAGTCAAATAATACACACATTGTACTCTGCTGACTAATTGAGAAGCTTCTATAGGACTTTGAGCATAAACTCGGTCATTCTGCTTAACCCGTTCGCTACCAGGGTCTCCCGGAGAAAACGGCCACAACAGCCCAAGACTTTTTTCATGATTATATGAAACCAATTGGGATAAATTTAACGTGTGTGTATTTAGAACAATATAAAAAAAAAACAAAAGAAACATTCTCTCAAAATGACACAAATATAAACATTTTACCGTTTTAGAACTTAACAGTATTGCCCAATACACAACATGTTTAAATATGCCTTAGTAAGTTGATCAAACACGTCTGTCACATATATGTGACGTCAGGCTGTGGTAAGAAACTGCTGTGTCACATATGTGTGACGATTGGTAGCGAACTGGATAAATAATTCGGTTAAGTATTATTATATATACGTACATACACTCACGCCGGTATCGCATAAGGGTAGGCAGAGACCACAGTTTGCCACATACTACGATCCTGACGCACCTCTCTCACCTCATCCACATCCATACATCTTCTCATACACTTTCGTCGATTAAGGGTGCCTTGCCTTGCCAACTTGGCCTTTTTGGAACAAGTTGTTGATATGGTTAAAGTAAGTTTTTCCTGGGCGCCCTCTTCCGAC
>WUAW01014117.1:18871-30167 GCA_017165845.1 Thaumetopoea pityocampa | reverse complement strand
ATGGATTGTTTGTAGATTTTATGGTGTGGATTAAATGGATATGTATTTGATCTTGTTGCCTCTTCAAAGTTCAAGTTTGATGACGGCATTGTTTTATTAATTATCGTGTTGAATATCAAGACACCTTTAAGTGGCTGTACCATCTACATATACCTTACTGTATACTACATAATCCCCAGTCTATATTCTTTCCCACTACAGGGGCACGGACCTCCCAATCAGGAGGGGGATTAGGCCGTAGTCTATCACGCTGGTCTAGTGCGGGTAGGTAGAATTTATACACTTCTGCGGACATGTAGGTTTCCTCACGATGTTTTCTTCTCCATTGAGTATATTAGTGTTTACAATGAAAACCGTATATGAATTTGAAGTGACCCAGTGGTACGGGACCGGAATCGAACCAACGCCTTTTTGAACATGAATTGTGTATAAATCACTAGACCACGAATGTACTTTGTACTATATTTTATACAATATACTACAGGTTAATTTAAGTTTAAAGATTGAATTAATTTTGATTAGAAAGGTTGTCTGCAAGAGTTTGCATATTGTAATAAGACCGCCCAATGTATATTTGCTGTTTCTTGTTTTTAAATTTGTAAAATTCTTATATTGGCTTGCAATAAAGACACTCTATTTTATTCTTCAAATGTTCTCAAATTTAATGTTTTTTTTTGTTCGGGTACAGTCAATCTCAAAATAGTATTAAATAAAGTTACTGTCGCATCTGTCCGTCTGTCTGACGTTTTGTTCTTCTAAACTACGCAACGGATTTAGATGTGGTTTTCACTGTCATTTAGAGAATTTATTTAAATGAATTATTTAAAGATATGGTAAGGTGATGACACACGGTGATAAAGACGTTGGTGATCACGTCCGGACGTCACCAGCTATATGTTGAAATATGGCAGGAGTGGCAGTATCGGGAAAGGGAAGACCTTCCGGCCAAACGGATGGTATGTCTTGATGTCGGGACTTTATATATGTATATGCCATGTTGCTATTAATTTTCTTTACCGTGATTCAGTTTCTATGATGGTGTGGATATTTAAGAGTGGCGCCATCTATCAGCGATGCATGGTAATGTAGAGCAAAGTAAGTCGCCACACCAGGCTCCTATTTAGGTATATTGTGCTTGCTACAAATTGTTAATTTTATACAGTCTGTAAGTCAATGTGGAAAATGCTATCACAAAACACATCGACGCTGAATTAATATCCTGAATTATTGCTACCCTGAATTTCCTAGGCAAAGCTATTATAGTAAATGGTTATAACGTATGTAAAATGTAGACATATTTAATTATGTTAATAATTAGCATTAAACATACATTGATTTCCTTAAATCCATCTCTGGGTAACGTAGCTTTTTAAATTTGTATTTGGCTAAGTCATTAGAGTACCTATTTATTGTACCTAATAAATTTAAGTAATAATTATAATAATAATGACATTCAAAACTATACGATATGAGTCAATACCGTATCCTTACCTAATACATACTTAATAAATAAATAAACGTTTAATTATGTCAATATCAATAATTTGCGTTAGATATGTATTGATTTTTTAATATCCGTCTCTGGATAACGTAGCTTTTTAAATTTGTGTTTGGCTAAACCATTAGAGTACCTAATTGTTGTTCTAACTATGATAATAACGACATTTGTAAGTATTCGATATGAGTTAATACCTTACCTAAGACATGCTCTTAGTTAGAATTAATTGACGTGGTTATAAAAACAGTTAATGGGCCAGTCACAGCATCATGAGTAGATGTATCACTAATGGATGAGTCAGTAGCACTTGCGTCAGCCTTAACAGACTCGCTACTTTTATTAATCTCTTTGAGGTAAAATAACGTTGACTAAGGTTGGAGGGGCACGTTATAAGAGGCTGTAGTATTATTAACTTACAATTATTCTACCATTCAATTAATTTCTATTACAATAATCTCTTAGACACCTGACTTTCAAAATTATAGCAAATTCTTCTTTCTTGAGAGGAAGGCCAATATCCAGCAGTGGACGGGCTGATGATGTTAATGGCGATGAGTAATAAATATTAGATCGCCATCTAAGTATAGCTCTAAAAGACATTATATCGGGTAATATAAAAAAACACTCAGGACTATTCCTTGAAATTCTATATATAAACATCATTGCTATCGGATACTCCGTCTTACGTTTTCCCTATAGTTCGGATGTACGACAACATTCCCTAAATGGCGTGTTGTCCAGTCGATGCACCCACGCCATTCTGCGGAATAAACAACCTTTAAGGTGCCTGCCCACTACCCATACCGTACCATGGCCGTGCTATGAACATATTAAGCAGGAAAACAATTAACAGAGACGACTCGCCCACTAGAATACATTGTGTCAAGGTGCTATTCATGCTATAATGAAGGGCTAACGAAGCCGTTTGATACGGTGATATGATTCTTCGGATCGAATGATGATTATGTTATCGATCACGCTGTTAAATCAATTCAGGGTTTCGAAATTGATGACCCACGGTGCCGATATTGTTAATCATCTATTTCTTGGACACGGGTTGCAGTATCGGAAAAGGGAAGATCTTCTGGCCAGATGGGTGTTATATCTGTCACTGCCCCATCGGAATATCAGAACGTTGTATTGTATACGTATATTTAATTTGTTATGAATTTTCCATCACCGTGATTCAGCTTATATACTGTCGACATTCGAGAGTAGCGCCATCTGTCAAGTATGCGTGGAATATTATGTATTGAAGTAGGTCATTACACTATCAACTGTTCGTATCCGTTCACAAGCCGTCCAGTTACCGTGAGAGAGGCGTTTAATACGCTTACAATATCCGTTCAACCGGCTGCAGTACAGTGTTGGCTGGCCCCCGCTACAGTACACATTTCGTATCATCTAAATGACTACGCTTTAGATCACGCACGAAGCGTACCGACATATACAAAATAGTCTCGTTTTTAGAATTGTTAGCAGTTTTTTTACCATATTTAAGCTAGTAATTGACTACACACCCACCTGATGATAAGTGGCGATGTAACCTAGGGTGGTAAAACGTACTAGCTTAATAAAAACCTATTCACTCTTGTCTTGAAGACACCTACATTATAATCCGACGGAAATACTGACGCAGAAAAACTATTCCAATCTTTGGCTGCACGCATTATTAACGTAGAAGCAAATCGCTTATTACGGGCGACAGGGGTGATAGCCCGCCGTGCGTCTAGTATTCCAATGATGAAAGGAAGATGGAGAAATTAAATCGTCTAATTTCTGCGCACACTCTAAAATGTATCCCGTAGAATACTGAAAGGCTGGCTACACTACGCCTGTGCTTAAGACTTTGTAGATTGGTCTCAAACAAGAAATGGTCACCAATAAGCTTCTTTGCACGCCTTTCCATAGAGTCCAATGCTGCTAGGTGGCATTTCCAGGCTCCAGCCCATATGTGGCATCAATACTCCACACAAGACCGTTTACTCGTGTTACTTAGTTATTGACTGAACGGTCTGGTGAGCGTTTATATAATATACATTAATTAGCACAAAGATACTTTTTCATGTCCCGATGAGGTTGCGTTGATGGTATAGTATCCCTATATTAGTATCAGTATGGTATCCCTATATTAATGGACTGATGATTAATGACTGATGGTTGTGTAGCATAATAATGCGTTTCACTATTTTTACACATGGATTCTGTGAGAATCAGCCAAGGCAACGGGCAGCGGCGTTATTCTGTTATTCAATCAGAACCTACTGCGATCTCAAAGATGCCTATTAAGCCTTAAAATTATGAAAAATCTCTCGTTTTTATGNATGGTTGTGTAGCATAATAATGCGTTTCA
Source organism: Thaumetopoea pityocampa (assembly GCA_017165845.1). Classification (NCBI taxonomy): domain Eukaryota; kingdom Metazoa; phylum Arthropoda; class Insecta; order Lepidoptera; family Notodontidae; genus Thaumetopoea; species Thaumetopoea pityocampa. The sequence goes on along the minus strand of WUAW01014117.1, from coordinate 26,316 downwards.
CTATTTTTACACATGGATTCTGTGAGAATCAGCCAAGGCAACTGGCAGCGGCGTTATTCTGTTATTCAATCAGAACCTACTGCGATCTCAAAGATGCCTATTAAGCCTTAAAATTATGAAAAATCTCTCGTTTTTATAGAAGAGGAACATGATGAACAGGAATGATGCACTGTACCAAATTAGCCCCTGTAAGTATTAGATTACATACATACAATCGTGCCTTTTTCCCTGGCTTTCCGGCGGGGAATCGAACCGCGGTCTCCCGCGTGACAGGCGGGGATATTGATTACCGTAGAATTGAAGTAGGCGTAGATCAGATCTTTCTACTTGCTATAAGCATCGTGGCTGCGCGACGTGTCGGGTGGCGAACCACAACGCCATTATTTTTATAAAGTTCAAAAGCGTTAGTTCCTCGTTACGTTCCCACAAAAAGGAAAGAAAGGGTAGAGGGTGAGGTAGGAAAGCTGTAATGAGCAAGGGTATTGAATTTGGGAAAAGTCCTATAGGATATAGGATACTACTATCTCGGAAGGAGTAAGAAGAAACAGCATTAGCTCGAGAGGCCAGGGTCGTTCACCCGTGTCTAAAGTCTAATTGCCGGACAAGCTAAAAGACTAAGTACTTTCTGACCTATAAAAAAAATAATAATATAAACTATTAAATTGTGCGTACCAATTAGACGTTGGCTAAATGAGTTAGCGTACAAAACGCTAACTGAAGTTAGTTTGCCACAAACGGTGTAATGTGGTCGCGACCTAAGCTTTAGTTTCCCAACNAGCTCGAGAGGCCAGGGTCGTTCACCCGTGTCTAAAGTCTAATTGCCGGACAAGCTAAAAGACTAAGTACTCTCTGACCTATAAAAAAAATAATAATATAAACTATTAAATTGTGCGTACCAATTAGACGTTGGCTAAATGAGTTAGCGTACAAAACGCTAACTGAAGTTAGTTTGCCACAAACGGTGTAATGTGGTCGCGACCTAAGCTTTAGTTTCCCAATACCTCGCTCGTGACGGCTTAATGCGGCGCCACGGGGTTAAATATTTTAGTTACCGCACTCAGTTTTATAATTATTTAAAGTTAAAATATTTATTCGCGCAACGTGCAAAAAAATAACTTATTTTTTTATCTTGGACAACTTAATGCAGTGACATAAGTATTTCATTTTAATGTATTTTTAATAATTTGATCGCCGCGTACAGACGGAAAATGGTGTGTGACGCCGGCCTAATAATAGCGTCACTCCATCTCATCCCGTGGATGCTGCTAATAAAATATCTTTTCTACTTACTTTTTTACTATTAAAAAGTTGTTAAATGTCAAATTTTAAAAAATCAAAAACAATTAACAACAAACTACTCAGATCGACTAATTAAGAGCTTCTGAAACCGAATCCGTCGACGTTCGTTTGTTTGTTCGGGCTTAACGCAAAAACCAGCGGGTTGATTTTAGTTAAACTATTACATTCTTAAAGGTACTATTCCGACTTAAATACTGCGGCATGTTTCATCAAAATCGGTGGAGTAGAATTGAAGATACAGCTTGATCCCTGTTTTAGTAGCCGCCGTTAAGGTACGACAGGTCAAGTTAAAAGTGGTCGGTAGCCTTTTATATAAATATATGATTGTGTCGGGATTTCCCGTGTAGTGGAAACCCCACATTCATGCGGGCGGAGCCGCGGGCAAAATCTAGTTCAAAATAAAAATATGCAGAGTGGATTGGTTTACAATAACAATATTTTAATTATTTTATTAGGTGCCTGTCCAAAATGGCTCCATCTCAATCAAACTTGTTGCTTCGGATTAAAACCCCCTGTGTTGCGGCACTGATATTCTGATGGGGCTCTAAATAAATAAATAATTAAAAATAATTCAGGTTAAATATAATTGTACATTAATTATACACAAGTACATTGGTGGTCAAAGGTGCAAAGCATGATCCGCGACCGAAAAAGTTGCGCGTTCGATTCCGGTCTCGTACCACTGGGCTTTTATAAATTATTAGCATTTGCCCGCGGCTCCGCCCGCGTGAATGTCTGTTTTCTGCTACATGGGAAATCCCGACATAATCATAGATTTATATAAAAGCCTTAGAACCACTTTTACTTAACCTTTCGTATCTTAACGGCGGCTAAGTAATTTTGTATCTTAACAGGGATCAAGATGTATCTTCAATTCTACTCCACCGATTTTGATAAAATATGCCACATTGATAAAGCCGAAACAGTACCTTTAAGACTGTAACAGTTTGATCAAAAACTACCCGTTGATTTTTGCGTGAAGCCCGAACAAACAAACAAACATCGATTGATTCCGTTTCAGAAGCCCTTAATTTGACATTTAACAATTTTATAATAGTATAGATGTACAGTCTATATTGTAGGCACTAATGTACTTAACGGAGAAGGAAAACTTTGTGAGAAAACCCGCATGCCCAGTTGGATGTGTGAAGTTTACCAACGCGCATTAGGCCAATGTTGTGGACTATTGCCTAATCCACCTCCTCATAAGGGGAGGCCCGCACCACTGTAGCGGGACAAATATGGACTGGGAATGATGATGATCATAAAATGACAGTGTGTTATTGTGATTTCCAGGGCCACCGCCGCGGCTGGGGCTGAAGGCGGCGAGCCCCGGGGTGGCAGGCGCCGACGAGGACTGCAACAGCAACACCAGCCTCACCGGGAGCCAGCACTCGCACGATGAGCTCGACTCCCACTGCGACAACTCCGGCTACCTCTGGTTCCTCGACTACAAGTGAGTACTGCTTCCAATCACACGTAATAAGTGACTTCGTGAAGTAACCTGAAGATAGTAATTAATGTACATTGATGGCCAAGTGGTGCTAAACACAACCCGCGATCGAAAAGATCGTGGGTTCGACCCCGGACACATACCACCGGTCTATTTCAAACTTATGTATGGTCTACCAAAGAACACTTTATGTATTCGGAATATCGAGACGATATTTATTACAAGGCACAAGTCCGACCTCACGTGGAATACTGCTCTTATCTCTGGGCTGAGGCTCCCCAATACCAGCTTCAACCTTTCGACCGAATTCGACAGCCCGACCGTATCGACCGTCGAAAACCAAGCGATCTCCAATGGGCTAGACCCCTCTGGCCCTGCGGAGAGATAGCATTTCTCTGCGTCTTCTATCGTATCATTCATGGGGAGTGTTTGAGCTAATTTCAGCCGTTGAATTTCATCACCGCACATCTCGCTAAAATTTAAAATTTCACTGTCATCACTTGAATAGTTGGCGATGTCCAACTGTGCGTTTCTCATGTAATTCACCATCCTGTGGAATGAGCTCCCAGCGGCGGTTTTTCCAAGCGGAACGACTTGAGGACTTTCAAGAAACGAGTTTACACTTTTCTTAAAAGCTAGCAATGCACCTGCGATCCTTCTGATGTTGCGGGTGTCTATGGGCAGCGGTGATCTACTTACCATCAGGTGACCACCTTGCCCGTCTGCCCCCTCTTACATAAAGACACCAATGTACTCAACGGAGAAGGAAGATTTCGTGAGGAAACCTGTGTGCCCGGCACGGGTGGGTGAAGTCTACCAACCCGCACTAGGCCAGCGCGGTAGACTACGGCTTAATCCCTCTTCTTATAAGGGGAGGTACGTGCCCCTGTTATGAGGACCAACATGGACTGGGGATGATTATGATGAATTAAAATTAATGAATGGTGTAATCTAACAAAACTGTAAATTAATTAATCTGAATAAACAAATTTTCGTCAATATAGGAACATACATACATACATTCACGCTAGTATTGGGATACTAGGGGTAGACAGAGACTACAGTTCACCACATACTACGACCCTGGCACACCTCTCTCGCCTCATCCGCATTCATACATCTTTTCGTACACTTTCGTTGATTAAGGGTACTGCGAACTTAAACTTTTTGAAAAAAAATTTAATAATGAGAATTTTAAAAGTTGAAATATAAGAATTCCAATACTAAAAAGAGTATTCCTATATTATTATCACTCTACCTTTATTTACATGCAAATTGCACCACGTTTGTACGCTGCACTGTGTATGTACAGTGGCTTTATATAAGGTATATAAATACATTACTAATGAGACGTAAATTACGGAAAGTAAAGAGAATTATGCAACTATACTTTTGCTACTAATTAGTGGCGATAATAATATTATCACTTTTCCTTAGTTCAACCCTAGTCCATATTCGTCTCCATTACAAGGGCACGTTTCTCCCCTGATCAGGAGGGGTTAGGCCATATACCACGCTGGCCTAGTGCGGGTTGATAGACTTCACACACTCATACCTACATGCAGGTTGCCTCACGAAGTTTTCCTTCTTCGTTGAATACATCGGTAACTACAATGTAGACCGTACATAGGTTTCAAAAAACCGGGTGGCACGGGACTGGGATCGAATCCACGATCTTTTCGATCGCGAGTCGTACTTTGTACCACTAGACCATCAATATACTTTTCTACTTACCTTAGTAACTAGTTATAAACCTTTAATTGTACATTTTTTTATAATATATTATTTACAAAATTACTATACGTAATGCCAATAACTCGCCGCGGTTTGCCCAGGCGCCGCGCATTCGTAGTTATATAAACATAGTGCGGTTATATATACTAGTACAGGTTGTTTTATAATATTTTCGTATGTCAAATGGAGAAAATAAAATTTAGAAGGTGAATATGCTAATGTTAATATATTTTACAATTATTTTTCAATATCAAGTACATTTTTAATTTAGATTTAAGGATTTTTTTAATTTAGATTTAGGTCGTTTCAAATTATACATATATTTTTTAACACTAAACCCACGGACGTTATATATAAATAAAAATTTAAAAATACATATTGATTAAAGTCTCAAAAGCGGTCATTTGACCGCTCTGGTAGGTTTAGTGTTAATACAATTAGAATTTATACCGCCTGACTCTTAATAAAATATTTATTAACTTGAATACCTCGGCGGAATGAAGGCAAATATTGTTATTCGCTGCCAGCTCCCTCACACCCTGATGATTTTGTTTGCGGATAATATTAATAGCGGACTACTCTCATTGATTCAATTTGCCCGAATATTATCTGACAATCTGCAAACAATTTAATTTGGGTTAGCAAGCCTACCTTAATTTATTATGGCTTTGAAAACAAGATGGTAACCTAATTGGCTATTGATTAATAAAATAATTTGGGTATTCAGATGATTTAATATTATAACAGTGATTGCCTAGCGGCATGGCCATACATGTCAAGCCTTAGATTTCGAGCTCAAATCCAAGCTCTGAGTTTTCAAAGTCATGTGCGTATTAATAATTTAATAATTAATTATCACTCGCTTCAAATGACACCTACACGCCTGAGAGATTTTCTCGACCGTCCGTGAAGTCTGCCTACCCGCATTAGGGCAGCGAATGGTGAATTGTAGTCTAACCCCTCTCATTCTGATGGGAGACCTGTGCATTGCAGGCGGACAGTCGATAGGTTGATAATGATAAATTAATATAATTAAATTATTCAATTGTAATGATCTGCTGTGGTAATGTAAGCTTGTCTCCATTACACAACGCCACAATAAATGTTTTTGGTCCAAGGTTATCTTTACAACTATTTGTGTATCCGAATAAAAGGCCACTTAGTCACGCAGACTTGTCTATAGGAAGTAGGAAGGAAGCGTATTATTGTTAATAGCAACGATTTCAAACTACCAATGTGACTATTAGCAAAAATAAAACGCATAAAAAATTATTTTGTTTCTAGTTTCCTTTTATAATTAAGAATCTTCTTTGTTTTTTTTTTCTTCTAAAGTAACTTTTCGTTACGTAGCAGCAAAATTACTGGCCAGTTTGCCTCTTTCTAGATATGCGGGATTTCTATAAAGAATTGTTTAATCATTACACATTGTAACCACTTTCAACACATTTAAATTTATTGTTTTTGTATTTTCAGCCCAATTTTCCGAGACGGCTCCTGCCATCACACCTCAGTGCTGTCCTCCGTGTCCGCCTCGTACAAAGGCATAGGCGACCTCACATCCCGGTTCGAGTTCACGTCCCGGTACAACGACCTCGCTCGGGATTTGGACGCGAACCTCGCCGAAGCGGACATGGAGAGTTTTAGGACTGAAGACATCCACGCACTGCTCATGACCGCCAACTTGCCACACGACACCATCATCGATGAGAGGACCCACGATGTGAGTATGAGTGTATTTGTAGTCACAAGATTAATACTTGCTTAGGTCATCATCAGCCCGAAGATTGAACTTATTTCTGGATTTAGGCCTCCCACATTGCTATGTATAATTCCTATATTCCTATCATCTTATATTCCTATTATCTTTCATTGTAGCGTCCTCGCTACAATGAAAGGTTTTCGGCTTTTTGCAGCAATTTTTTTTGCTACAGCTCGCTCCTAGGTCCTTTAGGCGAAACTGATTGATTGAGAACCTTTATTCTCAATCAATCAGATTCGCGTGCCATATGGGCCTGGTGACTGCCATTTAAACTCGCTTGTCCTATGAGGGATATCAATGACCTTGGTCTTTACGGCTATCCTTGATTTGAATTTTATCATTAACAAAAATTTCTGTTTAAGTCATATTCAAAGTATCGCTCTCAACAATCTAAAAATTTTAATGTGCCTTGGTGAGCCCAACTTGTCATTAGGAACGCACCTACAAAAATAATAGTAAAAATCTGCTTAAAGAAACCTCCCTATGCACAAACACATCGCTGATTTAAAGCAATGACCCTCAACGCAGTCTATAGTCTGTGACAAGGACAAAATCGGGTCAAACACTATATCAGTTTCGGAAAAGCTCAAACATTATTATGAACGATTCGCAAAGCGACTTAAATTAAAAAAAAATCACATACAAAAAGATTGGATGTTACCATCGCCTTGGCTTAGACAAATAATATGATTCTATCATAAATTCTATTTGTGTAGATTGAACCAACTATAATAATTAATAAGTTAAAATCCATCATCATTTCCAGTCCATATTCGTCCCCACTATATGGGCACGGACTTTCCCTAATCAAGATGGGGATTAGTAGTTGTCTACCAGCTGGCCTAGTGCGGGTTGGTAGACTTCACATTTTTGGTAGTACATTGGTGGTCTAGCGGTGACAAAACGGTAGACAAGACTAGCGATCATAAGAGCGTAGGTTCGATCCTGATCCTGCACCACTAGATTATTTCAAATTCATATACGTTGTACATTATAGGCACCAATTCTCCGCGAAGAAGGATAACCTGGTGAGGAAACCTGCATATTCACATGGGTATGTGAAGTATACTACGTTGAAGGTGATAGTTACTCTCCTCATTCCAACCGTACTTGTGGAAAAATATTGAAAACGTCGGGAGTGTATTAATTTAAATATATCGCGAGTTAGTTCACGAAATGTAGTTTTATTGCCACAAAAAT
>WUAW01014105.1:7192-51135 GCA_017165845.1 Thaumetopoea pityocampa | reverse complement strand
TCGAGTTTTGGGAATATGGTAGAAATGTAGCTGCAGGGGTCCACCGGAACCAGCTAAATTTTGAAAGTGGTTTATGAGAAAAAAAGTATGGGAACCTCTGGTCTAGTGGGACCAGACACGGCTTGCGATCCAAAGGACGTAGTTTTGATCCCGGTCCTGTAAAAATTACACACTAAAAATTACACGCGTTCTTCTGTAGTCAGTGTGTCCAGCCGCGGGGGTTACTTGAGTATGGTGCGGGCTGGTTTGGGTCTGTAACCTTGTCTTGTATGCAGGGAGCCTAACTCACGACACCTGTGAGATCGTGGAAGAGAAGGAACAAATCCACTAAACCGTTAAGTTCCTGAAATAAGGTTTTTTTTATTGTGCTCAAAAGTGAAAAAATCTTTTTTTTTTCATGATTTTAATGAAAACGAGTGTTGAGCATTTGTTCAGCATCGTGTTCTATACTTACGCTAAATAGCGTCACGTTATTAACCCATACAAACTCATACAAAGTTGTGTTCGTGTCGGTAGTAAGTGGATGTACCTGTTTGTAAGACGAGCAAATTATCTCTCTATTACATTGGGTAGCAAAACTATGTCGTAAGAATGGGCCTAGCAAAACTGTGTCATAAGAATGGGCCGAGGCTCAACAAGCCCATAAATTATTGCAACAGTATTATTTTTCTTTACAATTGACCTTTACCACGAATCGCGATCTATAAGACGCCTGACAATCGTGGAGATGATGAAATTTTCTCTTTTTTTAGAGGAAGAAGGCTACGTTTATAGATGGATTTCAACAGGCTGATGACCATTTGAAGCGACCACGTACCACGGATTGTCTCAAAGGGTCAATAGTTGGTCATGTTATGTGATCGTTAACGATTAAGTTGGCGCAATAGACAATTGGTTTTTATGGTAATTAAGCTGATTAAACTTTCAGCCAGCTTATTAGATTGGCCCAAGAGGCTCTTAATGATCAATGATAAATCCCATTTATGAATCTAATCTCTATTTTTATAATTGGATTATGGTGATTGTAGCAAGTAGATGCGGTGTATCGGAAAAGGGGCGATGTTTCGTTTAGGCGGGTATAGGGTTGAATTGGTTGAGTTTACCTTTGTCCCGACGTTTGATGCTTGGGGTCCTGTATACAGGTCTATTTTTTGATTTGAATAGTGGAAACCTGTAATCACCAACAGACTCAATTAGTATGTTTTTTATACTATATCACATTTCGTTGCAAATATGTATATAAAAGTTGGATTGTATATGTTTAGCTAGGTCATTCTCCGTTAAGAATCTAGTTATGCAGAAAGTACCCACATGGACTTTTTTTTCCAAAATTGGCTTATAAATACTGCCATAATAATTTCAACATCGCGGATTTTTTTATTACAAAGGCTGTGATAGTCCAGGATCTTGAAGAACTTATGACATCTCTTTAAAATTTCTTTCAGCTTATTTTTTTTCTCAAAAAGGTGTGCAATTTTAACGCTAACTTTTGGTTTCGCTCGACATGGTGGTGTTTGTTGTTCGAATATTCAATTTTTTATGATCCAAATAAAAAAAAAACCTAATATTTAACTATGAGTGTCACAACTAGCGTTATCGCTAATAACATGATGAGTCATCGCTAAGTACCTTTGGTTGCTGACTTATCAGTCGGCCCTCGTATCTAGTGAAATGTTGGTGCTAAAACCCTACTTTAAATAATTTTCAGCTATAAAGATAACTACTCTAGTCATAGAGTATTACAATGGTTTTTTTAGGGGTTCTTAAATACAACTAATGGCATTCTGTCCTGTCAGCTTGTGCGCTTGGCCGACATAAGTACCGTTCAAATATTAATCCCCCCCCCCCCCGTTGCTTACGGTGGACGGAGAATATTGTTGCCGTATTTGGTACTACTGTGTGCTTGATGGCTTTGTTGAGAGAGATTGAGGGAGGGTACTTCGCGCTCGCACTCTGACGTTTCCTTAGCCTGAATAATCAACTCTGACCTGAGTAAAAAAGGCCTATTCTGCAGGTTTTTTTTTTAAGTATGAATGTAGTATATTTGCATGCAGCCCATCTGATGGACTGTTCTAATGTAGATGTTAATACTCCTGAGAACTAATTGATATGCCACTTGTTATTCGTTTGACGATTCAATACAATCTAATCGGAACACGGCAGCACTCGGAATATTGTTATGTAGAAAATTAAAGAGGAGGTGGTGGTGTCTGCTTCAGGCGCTACCACCTCTATCATGATATAAGATACTGATGGTGTTTATGTATCTGTTTTTCAGAACAAACACGCAGATGATGTAGAAACTCTGGACGACGGACAACTTCGCGCACTTTTAGACGAGGCTATCACATACAAATGTCCCAAAGACAGAGAGGGCAAAAGCAGTCTTTTTAAGGTTAGTGTCTATATAGTGTTGTATTAGTAGATTTTCCCGGGGCGTTGGCCTTGTGGATTTACTTCACTTTCCACCGCAGCATTTTCTAGACCTAGGTCAGGGTCTGTTATTATTGCAGGGGATGTAGCCGACTCCGAGCCGAGATGTAGTTCGACTGTCGTGTGACGTTACTCCTATAGTGCCCATAATGCCTGCGACGTCTAGTGTTAATCAGACACCATTTTAGGCACAATATTTTACTTAGTTTTTAAAACACGGAGGAGATCTGATTAGATGTTAGAAATTTTAACCCATCTGCCGGCCATAGTAAACTCTGCTGAACCTAGATAGTGTTTGAATGTCAACCACTAGGCTACGACCCCTACTTGTACGTACATTTATCTGGAATAAATATCACTATTCTAGTTTATATCTATAGTATTATAAAATTGTTAAATGTCAAATTTTCTAATCAAAGATATTAAAAAAAAACTACTCAGATCGACTAATTAAGGGCTTCTGAAACTAAATTCATCAATGTTTGTTTGTTCGAGCTTTACGGGAAAACCAGCCGGTAGATTTTGGTCAAACTGTTGCAATCTTAAAGTTGCTATTCCAACTTAAATACTACGGCATGTTTCATCAAAATCGGTCCAGTAGAATTGAAGATACAGCTTGATCCCTGTTTTAGTAGCCGGCGTTAAGGTACGAGAGTTCAAGTATAAGCGTTTCAAAGGTTTTTTTAATCTATGATTGTTTCGGGATTTCCCATGTAGCGGAAAACCGACATTCACGCGGTAAGCTAGTAACAATATATGATTCTTTAAATGTATTAATGTCAAAAGTTAAGGGTTTCAATTTATGTCCGAATAGGACGTACGAACTAACATACTGTCTCACCAGTTTAATTCATAAATTCTTGTCATTTTTCAAGTCATATGACAGTGTAGTGGTAAACAAAATGGAAAATCTGAATAAAATATTGTAAATAAATCAATTTGTCGACGATATTGCACATCATAATTATTATGAAACCGCATGCTAAATAATTGCCACGAACTGTTTTAGAATACGAAGTAGTAAGGCACTTTTGTACCGACATATTAAGCGCATTTTGGGTTTGCGGCCGGCCGGAGATAATTCTATCTCTTGTCGGTGGGCGTATTTAAAAATAATAAATTCCCGTTCGCCCAAGTCAAAAGGGTCACATAGATCCATTATTCGTTTTCTCTGCACTTCGCGTGTCGCTCGTTTGTCGTGTATTGATAAAATATGATACGGTACCACTGTTGTTTTGTTAAATGAATATAGTTCAGTTGCTTTTCCTTCAGTTCTTAAAAAATAACGTTAACCGGTATCTCAGTTACATGTGACAAAATTTGATAAACTTGTGTCGATCATGTTGCGGTTCGTAGACAACAATACCACATACATATTATGTATCCTCTACTTTGACTACTGCACGCTTGCTGGGCCATATGAACTCTTGGACGAGAAATTGTCGAAAGTAACGCGTATGTTAGGGAACACAAGATAAAAATCTATGTCGATAACTTTGGTTGTGCGCGAGATATCGCTTGTTGCGCGTACTAGGTCGGCTGGTCATCCTGTATGAAAAGCAATCCCTCGGATGCGATATAAAATCCGAAATAATGAAACCATAATTATATAGTATATAAGTTGTAATAGTAATATAGTTGCAACTTAATTCTAATTCTCCGGGAACTAGAGTTAAGTTGCAACTAGCAGAGCAGGGCGCGCGTAATATAAATAACACTGATTTGGTCGTCCTGATATGTTTTACAGGAGCTGTTAGAGGAAGTGGAACAAGACGAGCAAGCGTGCGAAGAGGCGCGTACGCTGAGTTGTTTGAAAGTGGCCCGGCGCGGCGGCCGTAACAGTCGGGCGCTGCCGCACTCCAACTCGCTGCAGGACCTGGTGGCGGCGCTGGCTGCCGAGTCAGCGCCGCGCAAAAGTCACGTGCGGCATCACCAGCCAACGCATGCGCCCTCCAATGTCTCCGCGCGAGCCATACACGGTGGTAGTTTGCCGTCAGGAGTCGACACTTGTGAGTCTGGTTGCTTTTTTTTTAATTTCTTACACAAAAAAATATTACAGTGATATCATAAACAAATACATCGCCCAGCTGTGACATCAGCTTGTCGGCGATACCATTACCGTACGCCACACAGCAGTATGCAAATACTTTACAATAATGTTAACACATTTTTTACCTATATTTTACTCTTAGGGCACTAGCTCTTTCAAATTTCTCCGCACCTGGTACACGGCAGAAGCTGCTAGCCTTCAGAATTTCACTTACGAGTTGGTTACTTTTCCTCCTTTATTTTACTCTCAGATTTGCATATTGTGCATATTTGCATTTTGAAGTACCTATAAAACTACTTATAGACATGTAGAAGTACCTTCAGATCTCCCCACGCGGGGTTATACACGGTGGCAGCTTACCTTCGAGAGTCGAGAATTTTATTGTGATTCTGGTTACTTTCTTTTGCTTATTAAAATACTTCGTAGGTAATAATAAAAAAGAAAGGAGCAGGCCGTTGAAACAATTTCAAGCGGTACACAGCCACATATATTTCTATATACTTAATATGGGAGTACTTAGTGTTTTAGCCTGTCCGACAAATAGACTTACGTATACGGGTAAGCAACCCCGGCCCCCCGAGCTACTACTGTCTCTTTTTACTCCTTCCGAGATAGTAGTATCTTATATCCTGTAGTCCTTTTCACAAATTCCACATTCCTTATTCAAGACTCCTTTCCTATCTCATCCTTTTCCGTGGGAACGCGATGTGGAACTTGAATCACTTTTGAAGATCATAAAATGGCGGCGTCGTGGTTCACCACCCGACACGTCTCGTTTCCCTCGGGGGCGAAAAGTGGGCCACGGATAGTCACTTTGCTCGTAGCAAGCTGAAAGAAGCGGTCTCTGCTTAACTCAATTCTTTGATAGTACAGTGGTCAGTATCCCTGCTGGTCACGCGGGAGACCGGGGTTCGATTCCCCGCCGGAGGACCAGGGAAAAAGGCGTGATTGTATGTATGTATGTATGTAATATGTTTATCTTATTGTTAAGATATTTTTATTTTAATTCAATGTCGAGAAAAAAAAACAGAAAAATGTTCACAAATAAGCTGAACTTTAAAACAAATTACAATGATAATGTCAAATCATAATTAACACGTGAATATGACCGCACAAAGTTGACAGCACGTGACAAGTGGAATCACCAAAAAGCTGTAGTTAAAAGTTCAGAACATTCTTGTCGCTTGGACCTTTTTTAACATTCTTTTATTAGCTTCACCTTTCTGTATGTAAATGAATGTTTGAACTCGACTTTTATCCGCTTTAAAAGGTCAGATTAATTCGCAATTTTGCACACTTCTCAAGGCCCGATGATAATAATTTAATAATTTTGTTTTATAATAAAAAAAATGTTTTATAATGAATAATTTAATAATTTTGTTTTATAGATAGAACTAAAAAATGAAAAATATAGTTTAGAAAAACGCTTTTATAGTTTATATTATCCTGGTTGGATCGAAAATCTCGTCGAATGAGCTCCATTGTTGCGACAAATTCCCGCTAGATTATCTCCGAAAACTAAAAATTAAAAAAAGAAATTCTATTTAAAATTTATCTTTTATATAATTATTTCGTGGATTTATGTGAGTTTATACGTTTACTCACTATTTCCTGTATTTGTTACATAAGAATACACAGTGTATAACTTCTTATGTCTGCAATAAATAAATAAATAAAAGGCGTTCCATTTTCAGATTCGTTAACAAATATCCTGCTTTTACGATGGTGTATAACTTGCCAGTATCAAACAAATGAGTAAAGAGTGTCTAATTATTTTTGCATGACCCTCTGTGACTGTCATATAGGTACACATGGAGCATTGTTCTTTCATTAATTACTCTAGGCAAAGTACTAGATTTTTAGGTCATCTAATTACCAACCTATTGCCATTATGTCTACTACATACTACTGTTTTTATTCCGCGAAGAACCTACCTATCATTCAAAGTATTTTGATAAAAAGTGATGAAAAAATTATGATTGTAATAGAACTTTGGTTACTTTACGAAGAAAACTGTCATTTTTATACGTGTCATAAGTAAATACATGTGTTACGTTTTTAAATTAAAGTATTAAAAGACATAAGTATCATCTTACCTTAATGCCCCCAACTGAGCAAGGCGAGTGTCACGACGCTCTTCGACCCTATAGGATCTTTTGTACTGCCCCAGTTGTGCTTGACCTCAGACTTCTGATACTGGTTATTTAAGTACTTCCAGCATTAGGTTATTTCTTGACTGTTAGAGCAGAACAGTGAAGAGCCGATTGCCCTCTGATCTGGGATACACCAGCCCTAGAAGATCCATAAGATCTATTGAAGGTATATAGTTTGTCAGACTTGATGTATGACTTGACATAATATTATGTGCAGTGATATCCTCCCACGCATGTACCTTTCAAAGTTTTTCTGCGGGTTTGACACTTGTGATTGTGGTTTCTTTTCTTGGATATGAGTCCTTCGGTCTTAGTGGTAGCGACACTATCTTGGCAGATTTAACAGAGAGCATATCGCCATTTTGGTAGTTTTAGGTTTTACGTTTTACGCAACTCCTGAAGTTTTATTTAGTGTTTTATATTAGTTAATTGTAATGTTTCATATAGCGTAGTGTTGTTTTGTGTATCAAGCTTCCATATCATGAACAATATTAAAGTATTGGAATGAAATTAATGCAATTAAAGTTGTTGTTATGTTTCATTGTTAGATTGATGAAGTTTATAAGTGGCTTAAAAGGCCAAACTAGCCACAGCCGTAAAATAAATAAAAACAAAGATAATATCTGCCCGATAGGTCGATGAACGGTTCGATCGGGTATATATATCGGGTGTATATTCATACACTCAAGCCATGGAATTATTGTGTTAGTGGTAGAGTATGGCCTAATCACCCCCCTGACCAGGGGAGGTCCGTGCCCCTGTAGTGGGGACGAATGTGAATTATGGATGGATGATGATAATTGTATCAAAATAGTAAATTTCAATTCTATCCTAAACGTCTCGTGTTTTTCCTCAAACTTTTTTTATTGCGGATGACAGTAGAGCATAGTAATGATATCTAATTATCGCAAGCTACAGTCTGTTAAGTAGAGTAAAATTGCTACCCTAATGTTGATGATTTTCTAGTGTTCACGAAAAAAATGTTCTTTAATAATTTTTTACAATCCTGGATTACCACAGACAATGGTGACTGTTTACTATCATCATTTTCAATTGCCTTCTCTAAATAAAAAAAAAGTATATTTTGTCTCCTTTAAATTAAAGTCTTTTTTATACTTTCTCTTTGTGCCTGTTCATAAATCCAAGTATTATTATCATCAACCCATAGGAGTCCACTGCTGGACACGGGCATCCTTAAAAAGGAGGGGTTTGTCATAATCTCCTTGATTGGCAAGTGTTTTACAGATTGCAATAGATTTTAGATTGATGAAAAGGATAATGCTGCTACCCGTTACTTTGGTACATCTGGTAGCTAGTTCTCACAACATCCATCGGAAGAGATGGAGTGACATTATACCGGTGGTACCATACAGCAGTCCAATTTAATATGTGATCGTGTTACAGCATCGCTGAGTGAGGAGCCGCGCGCTGGGTACTTGGCGACGGTGCGCTGCGTCAACCCGCCGCCGCTCGCCGAGCGACGCGTGTTCGCCAGCGATGCGAACACGCCCGGCGAAATGGAGTCACTTAACAAGTATATTTACACAGGCCATGTAGTAACCAAAGGAAATATCCGTGTGTCCAAGTATTTCTGCCATATCTGTCACTCGAAACAAGTCTCCTTCTTCAGCATCGCATTATCTCAACTGGATTCAGCTCTGTTGACATTACAGAGGATGTGGTGGGGAGGTGGATTTAAGTGACCGTTTACTATCTGATATCACTTACAGTGAGACCGCACAATCCTTGACCGCAAAATGTCTGATTCATACCGCTGTGTCGAGGGCCCGGCACAACGGTTATCTGTGGTTTGCACCCACTAAAAATTGCACCCGTCCTGTAGCCCGTATTCCTGGCTAAGGGGAGATTACTTGCGTATTCGTCCGAGGTCACCACTGAGACACCGTCAGAAAACCGCCGTTATATGCGCCAACTAAAATACGGTGTTGCCATATAAATGTTAGCTTACTCGAGTATATCTCGATGCCCCCTAACGTGGCAAAACATAGGCCTCGACGCATTTCGACCGAAAGGGATCTTATGTACTGCCTCAGTTGTGTATGCTTGGCCTTAGTCTTCTTACATAGGTTATTTAAATACGGTCAGCGTTAGACCAGATATTACCTTAATAGTGAATAGCCGATATTCGTGTGGTCTAAAATACGTCAACCCTAGAAGATCCATTCGCCTTCCTGCAAAATTTTTCACAGCAACGCAGCAAGTGTTTAACAGTTTCTTCTGTCGTGTATTGACTTGAGTATTGACTTGCTGTGGTTTTGGGTAGATTCATCTTATACAATGACCTATAAGAGTGCGCAATTGTTCCCGCAGTTGATGAGCACGACTAGTTTTTTACTATCTCTTGTACTCCATTCGCCTATAAACCTTTTGGAGTGTGAGAGCACTTCGAGGCGTTATGGTTTTGTGTTCATAGTACCGCTCTTATATTTACCTCTAGGAATACCTACAAGTGGCTTTGAACCTATTAGTGTGTTGACGGATCCTTCTCAATCAAGGAAGTCTATCGCTTGGAACCTAAACAATACACTGTTATACATTTCACAATTGTTGAGCGGTCGAGTACAGAGTTTAGCCTGTAGGAGAAGCGGGCTTTGACAGCAGTCTGACTGTCACTGCAGTAACGGATCTTTTCACATCTATTATTCTTGTCAACGATTTCTTTTTCGTAGGTTACTATTGCATAAATTACTACCCGGAATACCGAGGCAGTTCCATCCATGCATTGATTGTAGCCCCCATCTTCACTGCAGACCCCAGTCCCTGTTTCATCTTGGGTCTCGGAGCAATCAGTATTAGGATATTTTCTTTATAAGGGTATGGTAATACGTGGTCTAGTGGGTATGGGTATGTACGTGGTATACCTCTTATGGAACATGTATGTTATATTATATACTATATTATATCAGGCGTCGAGGATGAAATATGTAAAAACATGATAAAGTTTGCTGATAACTTATAAATATAAGAAATTATTTTATTTATCAAAGTATTCGCCGATGTTGTCTACACATTTTTGACATTTAAGCGGCAGGTTGTACAGGCCGGTGGTATAAAATCCTGGAGGATGAGAGTCTATGACTTCCTGGAAGACCAGTTTTATTGCATTATCGGAACTGAAATTTTTTCCTATCAAGAAGTTGCCCAAATTGAAAAAGAATTGGTAGTTAGTGGGAGTTAGATCTGGTGAGTGTGGAGGATTATGAAGAAGTTCCAACTGTAACTCCTGTAGTTTTACCATGGTTATTTGAGCAGTATGTGTTCTGGCGTTATCTTGCAGTAAGATAGGAGTCAATCTGTTGACTAATTCGGTCTGCATTTCTTTAAGTTTTAGCATTATTTCATCCAGTTGGTTACAGTATATTTCTATTGTGATCGATAAGCCCGGTTTCATGAAATTAATAATAAACCACATCTACGCTAGATCATTAAACACTCACCATCAGTTTCTTCTGATGAATACTATGCTTTGGAGATTGTTTTGGTGATTCATCTTAACCACTGCGCTGAATGTATGCAATTGTCATATTGAATCCATTTCTCATCACAAGTGATTATTCGATTCAAAAATGGATCAGATTTGTGACGAGAAAGCAACATCAAACAAGCTTTTCAAGTTCATGGGGAACCCAACTATCTAACTTTTTAACTTTCCTGATTTGAATTAAATGAGTTAACCCATTGCTGCAAATGACGTTTATAGCAGTCGTGCAAATTTCTATTAATAAAACAAGGAACAGCATTAATATGAAGTGTACTAACGCATATCTTTGTTAATCATTCAGATAAACATATCAATTTTTTTATGCGATTCTTCATTGATATATTATTATATATTGATATATTATTATTATTGATATATTATCATATTTTGGGACATTACACGTCCAGGAATAAATGACGGTTATAACAGTCCTACATAACAAACGTTTCGCATATTTTAGTTCGGTCAGTTGAAAAGTGTTTTTCTGCTTTTTTTTTTTGTTTTGAAAATCATTTGCTCTGTCGAGAGAAAAATGACATGATGAGCATATGACAGTTATAGCCGTCAAGATTTTTGGATAAATTGTGGCCAGATGTGATAATTTTCCCTTTTAAACATACAACTTACATTCAGTTTCATCTGGCAGTCATAAGCAATTGAAAAAGGTGTATCTCAGGGCACGATTGTTAATTTAAAAGTGTGCGGCAATGGGTTAATATTGTTTGTTTGTAAACAGCAAACTTTAACGATAATTCACAAGCACTTTGAGATGAGTCTGACTCAATGGTGATCTTTATTATGTAATATTATTGACGTACAAGTTTCATCCTCGATGACCCAATATATCATGAGGCATGTTCATATAGTCATCTAATTCCTTTTAATGAAATGCACAGATGTATTCCATATGCTACCATGTTTAGCTCGTACAGAATACGTTACGCCGCTGTTGTTTCACTCATGATGTATAATGACCCCCTTACAGGTTAAGTAAAGACTTCATAGCTGCAGTTGGTGTGGTCTTGAAGGCACTAGTGATAGTTAAACAGTCAGTATGATGTACTTTCTGCAAAGATGCCCTGTAGCATTACAATTTAGTCCTAGGCCACTACACAGTGCTTACATATGTTAGGCTTGATCTCACCATCATCACATAAAACTAATACGTAATTACGGGTTTAAGATACCATGGTATGGCAAAAGTCATAAGATACCCGACACATCTTTAAGAGGCTTTGAGGTTCCTTCCGAGTTGCTTATCTAATAATGTTCCTAGATATTTAACTTCAGTGGCTCTGCATATTTTTGTGTCACACCATGTATGTGAGTCCATTTAGTTTCTTCCTTGTGAATGGCGCCATAGTCCTTTTGCTTGGATTAATCGAAAGGCTGTTGGTATTACACCAAGTTTTTACATTATCCAAAGCCTCTTGCATCAACATGAATGCTGTGTGAAGAAACTTATTGGTAATGAGCACCACTATATCATCTACAAATCCTATTATGGAAAACAGTCCTCTATTGAGTCCTGTCAAAAGTGTGTTAACTACTAGACGCCAAAGTGTGTAGTAGTTGATTGCGTTGCAGCCCAGGACGAGATCCGCGTAGGCTAGGCTGCATTGCTCGACCAGCTTTCGAAGTTTATATATAATGTCCGAGTATAAGCGTACAATAACTTTGGAAATGGTACGTAAACACATAGTTACTTTTGTGTATGGATGCAGTGACAGCGGAATTGTTGGGCACAGTCCGCCACGAAACAGCGGGCGCTGCAAGCCGGGCGGATAACAGCAAACCAGTTTGTGTTTCTCACTCGTCGTCTACGGACATGACAGAGGATTAAATTAGGGCCCTGCTAGCAAGACCATTGTGAAGTGATGATAATCTTAAAATCATCCCAACGGGCAAACTTTATTTTCATAACTTCTCAGCTTTGTATATAATGTACAAAATTCTTCATTTCATAATCTGTCTTTATTTACGATATAACGACGATAATTTTAGACATAAAAAACCCCATTTAAATAGAGTTTATTTTCCTAGTAATAAGGATTTTCACATATCTATAGAGAATTTGTTTCCTTTGAAATAAGAATATCAAATATAAAGAATTTATTTTCATAGAATTAAGAAAATCTCATTTAAAGAAATAATTTATTGTTTTCGATATATAGAAAAAATATCTCATTAAAATAATTTGTTTTCTTAGAAATAAGAATAACACATAAAAAAAATCTTTCATCAGAAATAAGAATATGCTAAATAGCATTCCTTTAAATAAAGGAAAAAAATTGTTTCTTTATAAATAATAATTTCTCATATAACGACAGCATTTTTTCCAAGAAATATGACATGATCACACGATAATGACATGATCACATGACTGACTGACAAATTCTCCATAAGCATCTAAAATCTCTGTGCCAATATATCAGTCCTGGCCCGTTGTTTATGCCTCTTCCGAAACTCACAGATTAGGTCTAAATTAAATACTAGTAATAACCCATCTGTATTATCTGGACCTGGTAAGGGCTTCTTAACCCAGAGTATATATAGGTCGAACGCTGATTATTAACTGCGCTATGATCTCAAGGATTGCTGCTTGCTGGATTGTATTCGAAAGTGTTGAGAATTAATATTCTCGATACTTCGCACTTGTTAATATCTCGTCCATTAAACAATGATAATAGTAATTAATTATCATTATTTCATAGTTGAAATATTAACAAGAGTGAAGGTAGTCGCCGCATTATTGTGGGTAGCCGGGCATCTTAATTCGCCCCATAGCTACATCTACTGCAACGATAGCAGATCCTGAACTGGATCGATGTAATGTCAACATTACATCGATCCAGTTCAGGATCTCAAGCTGCAGCTCAACCTGAAGAAGACGAATTTGAGCTGGAGAGTGATAATCTGCTTTTTATCCCTGAAAATAAAACTTATAAAGCGAGCATAGCTTCAATATAATCCTGCCCTGGACGAATAAAGCTGTAATCGTCACAAAAAGTAATTTGTTGAGGAAAATATAAACTGAATAATGACTCTTGCGACCATGACATTTGAGTATAGTAAAGTTGCCCTTTTGCAAAAATAGGCGACTCTGATTTTTTTTTATAATAAGTAATAAGGTTTTAGTAAATACGTTATCGTCACAAATAAATAATTCTAGTTTGTAAAATTAATAGATTTACAAGGTACTATTTTTAAAAAGTCAATTATTTTAAATAAAAACTTACTTCTCTCGCGTTTATTAAAGAAATATTTTTTTTGGCAATTGTCATCCTTTTTTTTTTTATAAATGTACTAGCTGTTGATAAGGGTGAATTAAGACACGAATAATTAAAAAAAAAAATTAAACGATAACTTTTCTCGACAGTTTCTTGACTGTAAGTCGAAAAACACTTTTTTTTTGCTTTGTTTTGAAGTGGTAGATGAATACGAGAACAAGCGAAATTTTAGCT
This sequence comes from Thaumetopoea pityocampa, assembly GCA_017165845.1. Lineage (NCBI taxonomy): Eukaryota > Metazoa > Arthropoda > Insecta > Lepidoptera > Notodontidae > Thaumetopoea > Thaumetopoea pityocampa. The sequence continues at coordinate 37,533 of WUAW01014105.1, read as the reverse complement.
TTAATTAAAGAGGATTGTATTATTTGAGTTATAGCGGCTAAATTTGAATCGTTTAAGTGTCCAGAAGACCTGGAAGCAATGTCAAGAAACTGCTTTTGTAAATAAAAAGATGAGGTTTGAAAGAATGTTTTTTTAAACCATAGTTCAACCGCTTTTTAGTGAGTCGAGCATTAAAAAATATGAAGGTTTTGTACTATAAAAGAACTAGAAGAGATACGCGGATCTCAAGTTTAGTATATGGATGGTAAATATGTAACTTCTATCTGCCAACATACGTAACCATCGATTGGTTACGTATGTTGGCAACTCAAGCCCAAAGTTACTCCCCAAGAGCACCGGATTTGCCGACTGATAGAAATTCTGCATCATGGCTGGAAGAGGACTGAAGTGCTGCTTTGTCCTTCGAAAAGCGCCGATTCACTATGTGGCGAGGACCTACGTTGGCGGGTACTATAAAGACCAGGAGAATGTCTTGCAGACTTGTGTTTTGAAGAGATCCCTTATGTTGGAGGTTTCATTATGTATGAGTCAGGAGCGATTTCTAACGGTTGTTCCAAATACATAGGACAATAAATATACAGCAGTCACATTACACAATGAAAGTCTTAGCTCCATATATAAATATAAACCATAGTTTCTGCAATCGGAGAGGATTGGATTTAGATGAATTATAATGTTCTCGTCCATCTTTAAAAAAAAAAATGATTAACATTATCCATAGTCTAAGAAAATGGCTGTTTTTGGTACAGCACGTTTAAGTGGATATAATTAAACTTAATTATAACTTTTAACATTAGAACCGTTTCCAACATGAATATATTATAAAAAAAAGCTTTTTTTACTTGTCCTACTTATTTTACCAGGAAATACATATACCTACTCTCTCCAACTCAATCACTATTGTACTCATCAAAATTTCTATATTTTTGTTACCATTAAGTATAGAAACCAGGAGTATACAAGCAATATTTTTTTGATATATGAGTGGAATAAAAAGTGTTTACAATATAATGTCAATAAATCTTAAATATTTTACTCAACAGTTTAGATATTGTCGGGCAATCAAGCGGCTTTAGTGCGTACCGTTATACGGAATAAAATTTATTGTAACAAATAGCGAACACCTTATTCGGTTGTATTTGCAAATAAACATTTCGGGTATTAATTACGTTTTTATGAAATATTTTTCTATTTTTTGAAACATTTTCATTGAAAAACAAAGATAAAAATCTACGTTGGTCTTAGTTATTTTGGTTCTAAAAATTCATACAAGGTTTTGCGAGTAACCGATAATTACTTCTTTATTCGTCCGAGGTAGCGAAGGGGTAGAAAAATTAAATACTAAAATAAAGTGGCAAGTTTTTAACAACGGTCTACAAATTGTCCGCAGAAATACTAAGCTAATGTACCCGATGACATACACGGCGCGCGCGACGCTAGAGATCGGCAGCGGCAGCGTGAGCTCGGGCCGCGCGGTCACCACTACCACCGCGTCCAACCAGGTGCGTACGTCGCCCATACTAACGCGACACACTCACTCACCACCAGATAGGGACGCGGCTCAATATTCACAAAATGTCGCTCCCTCAGAAGCTTTTCCCGAAACCTCCTTGCACGTTCCATATTGCAACAGTCAAATCAAACTGATGCAAGCCTTGAGCCCGAAAAATTGCTTTGAATATAATGATAACGGTGGTAATGGGCAGAATATTAGACGTACCGACGTGTGTAAGAGTAATGATGAGATACCGCGCGGCCCGAATGCTAAACAACTGAATCATGAGAAGGAAGAGAAACGTGCTTTGATTAAAATAACAAAGCCGAAAGAAAACGTGGATGATTGTAATGAGCCGTGGGTTGATAAGGTTAATAATTGGTATGACGGATTATCGACGTATTATGAACCCGCAAGTAATAACGAACAAGAATATTACCTAAAGATGAACAAAAAAAATTGTAACGACCGTCTTATGATGAACGAATATAAAGAGACTAATATAAACAGTTCATCAAAATTAACTTTCGATATAGGTGCAAATTCAGCTCCACAGGATAGTATTTCTTATGTGACAAACATGCAAAATGATTTAAAACCATACAAAAACGAATTTTTTAATAGTGAAAATAAGTCCAGGGTTATGTCTTCTTTGGATAATAATGATTGTGATATTATTAGTCTAAGAAAAAAATATAGAGATCAGGTGGGGCGGGATTTAATAGTACCTAGTGTTTCTTTAATAAATCCCAGAAATATTAGAAGTATGACGGTAGCTGAATCTCTTTCAAATACTGAAGATAATAATGATATAACAATTGAAAATGCTAATACAGAATTAGGTCCAGTTTGTACAAAGAATACAAACGTTTTAAATGGTGAGATTGAATTGGTCGGAAACGAGATATGCCAGTCTCTTTCATATACTGACTTATTTCATGGCACTCCAAATGATATTGATTCAACACAACATATAAATATTGCTTTATATGAAACAACGTCATCCCATATTGACATAGAATTGGGTGATATGGGTAACAAATTATCACATGACACAAAGGATTCATTTTCCGAGTATATACCTGATCACCAAAAAAAATCCGATGCCCCAGAAGCAACCAACACACTAAATGATAATATTACTAAAGAAAAAAATAATATGCGTACTTATCAACAGTTTGTAGATCCTTCACATTCTGTTACTGCAACTGATTCAGAACATCAAAATTTAGATTCATACACAATTACTTCATCCAATATTGACGTAGAGTTAAAGGATACAAGTAATAAACATTCAAATGATACAAAAGAGTCATTCTCTCAGTATATTGCTGATCAACAAAAATTATTTGATGCTTTAAAAGCAGCTAACCCAGTAAACAATGATGTTACTAACACAGAAGTTGATGAAAATATAAATAAGCTTAAATCAAGTTCATATGCGACCAGTTCATCCAATATCGACTTGAGTGATTCAGATAATAAACAGTCAAATGATAAGACCTCTAAGTGTGATGCTGATCAAGAAAAGTTGTTTATCTTAGAAGCTACTAACACACCGAATGATAATCGTATTAACACAAATGTCGAAGAAAAAAATAATAAGCTTACATCAAATTCATATACGTCGATCATATCCAATATTGACTTAAAGGACACAAGTAGCAAACTATTAGATAATACAAAGGATTTGCCCTCTAAGTATATTGCTGATCAATCAAAAATATTCAATGCCTTAGAAGCTACAAACATACTAAATGATAATCACACTAACACAAATGTCGAGAAAAATAACAAGCTTTCAACAAGTTCATATGCGATGACCTCATCCAATATTGACTTGAGAAATACAAATAAACAAGCAAATGATACAAAGGATTCAGCCTCGAAGTATGTAGCTGATAAATATGATGCGTTAGAAGTTACTAACATACTAAATGAAAATTGTACTAACACAAATGTGGATGAGAAAAATAACAAGCTTATACCAAGTTCATACGTGATGACCTCATCCAATATTGATTTGACAGATACAAATAAACAAGCAAATGATATAAAGGATTCGGCCCCGAAGTATATTGCTGATAAACAAAAAATATTTCATACGTTAGAAGCTACTAACATACATGATAATTGTACTAACACAAATATCGACGAGGAAAATAAGAAGCTAACATCAAGTTCACATGTGACGACCTCATTCAATATTGACTTGAGGGATACAAATAACAAACAACCAAATGATATAAATTATTCAACCTCCAAGTATATGGCTGATAAACAAATAATTTTTGATGCGTTAGAAGCTACTAACACACCTAATGATAATGTTACTAACATAAAAGTTGAAGAGAAAAGTAATGTGTTTACATTACCAAGTGCTGATGAATATATTGTAGAACATCCACAGAGTATTACTGAAATTGATTCAGCATATAAAAATTTAAGTTTTGCTTCATATTCGATGACTTTATCCAATATTGATGATCTAAGCGAACAATTAACAAATGAGACAGAGGAATGGTTTTCTCAGTATATTAATGATCACCAAAATACATGCGATACTTTAGAAGCTACTAACACATTAAATGATAATGTTACTAACACAAAAACTGAAGAAAAATGTAATAAGCTTACGTTAAGTTCATATGAACATATAGAATTTCCACAGAGAGTTATCGAAACAGGCAAAACTGATTGTGGTGATAGTAATAAAAATAAAGATTTTAACCAAATTTCTGTATCAAAAACTGAAAATTTAGATCTTTCCAAACATAAAAAAATTAAAGAATTCGTTATCCCGCTAAACAAAGAATCGTGTGACAAAGTAAGCGAAGATAGTTGTGTTGTGGTTGAGCTTCCTAACGCTTATGTTCGTTTAACGCTACACAATCGTGTAATTGCTCCACATAATCATCACGATCATATTCAGCAATCAAATGGAGAAGATAACGCCAAAGATTGCATTTCCGAAAGTAACAATACGCTAAAGCCAGTCATAAAGAAGAAAAAGGAAAAGATAAGTGATAGATTAAAGAAGAATGATGTGTCCCATAAAACTCCTATGTTTAATAATGATTTTGAAAGCAATTTGGAAAATTCACAAATGGCCAATCCTGAGGGATCGTCCAACACCTTTACAGAGGTAGGAGCCCCAAAATAGTTTATTAATTGGGTTATAATGGCATAAAATGCCATTCGGGTGTAGTAACTGTAATTATATGATTTTTCGCAGGTTGATACTACTATATCGTTCAGTTGCATCACAACACCAGAGGTTGTGGCCAGGTGCAACACGACATCTTCTACTTCTCAGTCGGCGCCGGCCGTCGATCCCAAGGTGAAACTTTTTACATAACAGCTTTATATTGTTTCTTTTATTACTTATTCATACCTTGATATTTACAATAGTTTTCCTTACAACATTTAAATAGTGATCCGATAAGACGTATTAAACGCTTCTTCGGCCTCCAGATGTGTGTGTCTATTTATGCACGCTCATCTCAAAAACTACTACATAACAGCTTTTCATTTGATTTTCAAACATATTCACAAGTTAATATTTCATCATCATCATTATCTTTTGGGACACATCGACTCTAACCCTCCTAATGATTGACAGATGAAATGGCTGTGAGCTGCCTGCGTCACATAGTTGCGTTATCCGTTCACCTAATCTGGGAACGACCTATGTCACTAATTTTTCTATATCAACATTAATGCCCATTTGTTGAGAAATGTTATTGAGATCATTGATCGATTTACTAAGGTCTCACACCAATTTGTCATTAGCCAGCACTGCGTGGTTTGTATTATAATAACTTCAAATAGTTTTAAAATAAATATTTTAACGATAATTTTAAAATAAATATACTAAAATTAAAATATTTCACCTTCCAAGATTTGTCTTCTCAAAACAGCCTGTATCACGACGGTATATAAAGCAAATCACGGCGGTTTATTGGCGTTAAGCGTGATGTTTTTGTGATGTATTTGGTTGAATAATAAAAAATAAAACAAAAACTTCATTACGAAATGCAATTTTTTGTTATCGTGTTTAATTTGGAAGCCGCCGAGAAATACCACCTAATAGCCTTGGATTTTATGGAGAGACGTGCAATAAGACTTATTGGCGACCATTCTCTCGTTGAGACCAATATACAAAGCCTTGAGCATAGGCGCAGTATAGCCAGCCTATCAGTGTTCTACAGGATACATTTTGGAGAGTGTGCGCAGTAATTACACGATTTAATTCATGCATCCCGCTTTCACCATCGGACTGTTAGGCGCGCGGCGGGCTGTCACCTCTATCTCGTGTATATCCCCGAAGCGATTTCTTTCTACGTTCATAATATGTCCAGTCTAAGACTGGAATAGTTTTCCTGCGTCAGTTTTTCCGTCCGATTTTAATGTATGTGTCTTTAAGACAAGAGTGAATAGGCTTTTATTAACTCATTTGCATCCAGGTGGGAAATATTCCGCGAGCCGCATTGTCTACTATCACCAAGCGCGAAATATTCCGCGAGCAGCGACTGGCTATTAATATATACTAAGCGCGGAATAATCCGCGAGCCCGCGACCGTCTACTATCACCGAATACGGAATAGTCCGCTAACATTCGATAGTTTTTTAATACCAGGTGCTAAATATTAAAACGTGATTTTTGTGATGTAACATTGTGTATCAATGGTTTTACACAGTGCAGTTTTAATAAACCCCGCGAACAATTTTGATTTATTTTAGTGCACATAAGACCGCCCGCGCACGATACGAGCCCGTCGTAAGTTGAACGCCGCTGACGCTTCAGCGCGGCAGCTTAAGTAGAGTCATGATGCAAATGGGTTAATCTAGTATGTTATACCACTCTACGTTACATCGCCACTTGTCATCATTTGGGATTGTAGTCAATTACTGGCTTAAATATGGTAATAAAAAAACAGGGCCACGGATCTCACCTAATCAGAAGGGATTTAACCCCAGTGCAGGTTTGTAGACTTAGCCCACCGAAGCGGGTATGCAGGTTTCCCCACGATGATTTCCTTAGCAGCTGAGTACAACGGTGTCTACAACGTAGACCGGATGAGTATGCAATAACGAGACCGGGATTGAACCCACTACCATTCGATAGCAAGTCGTATCTAGCACCACTAGACCACTAATGTACATGAACCCATATAATAAATTCTTTTTTTAACTACGCAGTTTCTACTTTATTATTTGGCATTTTAAAGTACGCACAATAATGTCAAGAATACTTAAAAACTGATCACATAATTGCTCATCATCATCATCGATCCATCTACTGTCTCGCTGCAGGACACGAGCCCCCTCTCAAATAAGTGGGGCTAGGCTTGTAGTCCATCATGCTGCCCTAATGCGGGTTGGCAGGCTTCACGCACCGTCGAGGAATTTTTTTAGACATGCTGGTTTCTTCACTATGGTTTCCTTCACCGTTTGAAGCGGTAATTAGTTATTAATTATCACATGGATTCGAACACGAGATATAAGATTGCAAGGCATGGTCATACCACTAAGCTATCACATACACAAGTATTTCATACACTTATTATACAAAAATAACATTGTAACAAGAAAGACATCTGTAGCGCGAAAGAGATGGCATGCGAGTTTAAATTCTCTCAACGTCGCACCTACCACCTCGTATCTATCTAGTACATATACTATTATTAAATTATAAAACCTTATTTTCTGTACATATATTTTAAAAAAATCTGACTCGGATCGACTAGTTACGGACCCCTGAAACGGAAACCATATTTCACTTTTTCGCATCTTTTTGTTTGTCCCTTCGAGCTTTACGCAATAACCAGCAAGGAGATTTGAGTCATACTGTTAGTCTTGAAAGTACTATTCTAAATTAACTACTGCGGCGTGTTTCATTATAATTGGATAAGTAGAACTGAAGATACAGCCTGATCTCCGTTTCAGTAGTCGTCATTATAGTATGAGAGCTCAAGTAAAAATGGTTCTCTGTTATTTTTCTATTTTTTTTTAGAAATTTTCAATTTAGAGCGAAAACCGACATTCACGCGGGCGGAGCCGCACGTAACCTAGTGCCTTGTGTTTTGCGCGATGCATTGTACGAATTTCAGAGAGACATTGAGTTTTGCATGTCTTGTACATAATAAAGCATTATTATTTTAAACGTAACTGTCTCTTCCTACTCCTTCCGAGATAGTAGTATCTTATACCCTATAGTCCTATTCCAAAATTCTATATTCCTTGCTCAATATACCTTTTATAAAATGGCGGTATCGTCGTGGTTCACCACCCGACGCGTCGCGTTGCCCGCGGGGGCGAAATGTGGGCTGCGGATAGCCACTCTGCTACATTGAACGATCGTAGCAGGTGGAAAGAAGTGGTCTCTGCCTACCCCAATGGGAAAGAGGCGTGACTGTATGTATGTATGTATTTTAAACGTCGTCATTGTAGTGTTGGATCTTATGGCCTAAAAGTTATCCGAAACCAAACATTTCCGAAATTCGGTACATAGCTTTGAATACGGTAGTTCTGTGAACCTCGGGAATTTAATTAAATAACTATAAGTATATATACACCGATTAAATAAGTGCCATTTACCACAAGTGGAAATAAGTTTTTTGTCGAGATTTAATCTGGCAACTCTAGCCGTGGAGCGTGAGCGAGGGCGTGAGTTACTCGGCAGGCTGATTACGTAACTTCCAAGAGCCGTGCGATACCGAGAATCACACCAAAATGACTAAAATGACGCATGCACGTACGTTTACGGACGTTTGCGGTAACATAATGGGAACTTATTACAAATGCGACATTCTGAGTTCAAGTATCGCCATCTGGTTCTTTAAAGTTTCGTAATCTTGTGGTTGCTACTGAGTGGTGTGGTGCTGCAGCCGCTGCAGCTGGTCGGGAGCTACCGCACCGTGGCCAATGTGACGGGAGCCCTGCCGCTTAGCATCTCGCCTCCCGACACGGACCAGGTACCGCAAGCCGTCTCGTCGACGTCCGCCTTGATCACCACGCACGCTCAGGTTTTGAGATTTTTTTTCGATTTTTTTTTCTTTCATAGAGATTTTGCTATAATTAGGAAAATATTTTTTAGTTGAAATCAAACGCAGTGAAGTTTTTTTTCAAGACCGCTAGTGAATCAGTGATTTCTCCGGTGTTGCAGATGTCTATGGTGACCGCATGCCAGTCTCCTCCATTCTACTGTTACATTCTATTGTTACTGTTGTTCTGTTGTTGTTGTTGTTGTTGTTGTTGTGTTGTTGATACATTAAGGTGCTTTCCGAGCCAAACACCTTTATATTAGTATAATTTCCAATGCGTATCTGTTCCTTATTTAGAACTATCTTTTGTCCACGGCTCCGCCCGCGTAATGTCGGTTTTCTGCTACATGGAAAATCCCGGCACAATCATAGATTTAACACTGTAGATTGGTTCAGTGTTATAGGAAAATGCGTTGTCTAGCATTTTTGTACAACGGGCTCGTATGTATGAACTCGTATAACGCATTATGTACAAATGATTCATGCTTAACTTTTCTCGTTAAAGGGGGTTTAAATCGAATATTAAGGAAAAACTATGTTATGAACGGAATATGTGCGTTTATTTAAAATCAAACTAAGAACAGTTAATTTTATAAGAACACAATTGACACAATGTGCAAACATACGCGATATTGATTATCAAATTATTATAAATTTGACAGTACTGAAATATAACGTGGGTAATCTCCGCGTTACATGGAAAAATACATGTTATACTAGGGACACGACATCGCGTAATATGAAAACGCGTTATAAGGGTACCGTGTTATAGGGGGGATTACTGTAATTGTATTCAATTTATATTCAATCTTCGTGAACATGATCATGCATCCTGCTGTTGCTCTCAACTATAGTTACCTATTCGCCACCGTCGGAAGCTACGGGCGCTTCACTCTATACATTTTTGATATTTCGTATTGCTTCCAGCTAATATAACTTCTTATTTTCAATATCTTCAATCCGCACATGACAGGAATCTACGTTCTGGTTTTATTAACTCTTGTACAATCTGTTTCTTTATGGAATGCTCTCTCCACCGACCGAGGTTGTTAACTACCCGCGACTCGTTCAAAGTTAACTGCGTGAATTGCTTTTACGTCAATTATCGGATTCATTACAATAATTTACATTGTTGTATATAATTTAAATATTTATTAATATATATTATATTTTATTTACACATTATTTTATTTATAAACACATTATGTTATATAAACACATTTTTTTCATTTTCTGAAAACTAACAATTTTCAGTTAGGACAATTTCATTCGTTTATGTTATAAGCGCTACGTATTAAGTACAGTAAATCATTATTTGTAAAAAACGGTATTCGTGTCAAATTGCTCAACGTAATAACGGTCTTGTATTTAACTTTTGCTCAGCTATTAACATTTTTTTTTCAATTAAGTTCAGTGCACATTTTCTTAAAAAAATTGGCTAAAATCAAGTTCTTGTCCACTCAAGCTGTGTTATATTTCCAAATGGATGATAAAATCCTTTATTGCTTTAAATAATCCTGGCTTGATTGTAGTCCTGTTATCATCTCAGGACTATAAATCTCGTTCTTAATCTGCCTGACTAATTTCGCTGGAATCAATTTCTGCATTAATTTTAACAATAATAATCGTGTGTAGCAATGAACGGACTTCTTGATGTAATAGAGCGGAATTGCGTAGTCTGTCTGTCAATCTGTTTGTGTTTTTTACATTTTCATTGCACACTCACTGTACTGTGTCGTGTTTCGAAATTTGACTGGGAGATACATATGACATCTAGGATGAACGTGGGCTGTGAATCATGACTCAATACAAAAGTTACTGCAAGCGAAGCTTCGAGTATTAGATTTGTTCAGCGGTTGAGTCGTGTAGCGGTAACAGACAGACAAAATGCACTATAGCTTTTATTATATTATTTAGTATGGATTCTAATTACATAATACATATATTATACCATAAGAATATGGTATTGGATTAGAATGGAACAATTACAGCGAGATGAACGAAAGACGGTGGTGTTGTTGTAGACATTGATGATCACGACGGGATCTCACCGGCTATTATAGGTCGAACTATGGCAGAAGTGGCAGTATCGGAAAAGGGAAGACCTTCCGACCAGACGGGTGTTGTCTGGCGGGGCCTGCTCCCACCCCAACGGTTGATGTCGTGACGTTTTATATAACCTGTATCGCTATTAAACTTCATCATCGCGATTCAGACTTCTGTATGCCAGTATCGTCACTTAAGAGCTGCGCCATCGGTTGTGGATGCGTAGTACTATGTAGCAAAGTTGGTCGTCACGACAACAGTAACAAAAACACAGCGACCAAAACATTTGTGGTATTCAGTACGTCAAGAGACTGACTATGGGCTTTATAAGAGTACCTAGCTACCAGAGAGTGGTACTTGGACTTTCCCTGCGATATAGAATCCGAAATAAGTAGATTCGTTTAAGGATCAGAATAGCTGATAATATCAGAGTTGTAAAATTGAATTTGCCGTAGCAAAAGTGACGGAGGTTGAAGCCCTAATGGCCACTACGAAATGGACAGCGTGGTGTAACCGACCTACGATTATTTGGACCGATGATATATTCGAGGTCGCATCGGTGGATACTGCCAACTCAAGTAGTTCGCAGTGGCGATAATTATCCCTAGTCCATATTCATCCCTACTACAGGGGCATGGACCTCCCCTGATCAGGAGGGGGATTAGGCTGTAGTTTACTACGCTGGTCTGGTGCGGATTGGTGTATTTAACACGCTGATGCGGTCATGCAGGTTTCCTCACGAAGTTTTCCTTCTCTGTTGAGTACATACATTGATGTCTACATTGTAGACCGCATATGAATTAGAAATAATTTAGTGGTACGGGACCGGGATCGAATCTTCGACCTGTCGACCGCAAACCGTGTCTGGCATCACTACACCACCCATGTACTATGTGTGGCCATACTTTATGTCAATATAGATGATATTGTAGTGTCAGGATTGTGAGGTTTACTTCTGTACTCGCTCCAAAGTAATCTCCCACGCAGTAAGCTATGACGGTGTGCCAGTATGTTGTGTTGAGCGCGTGTCTGCCCGTAGCCTCGCAGCGTGCTATCGAGCACGTTCAACGGGCTGCCCCTGTCGCGGCCCAACTACGGCGCCACCGCCGCCACCGCCAGCACCGCCGTCCCCGCTACCGCGACCGCGCCCGCCACCGCGACAGCGACCGCCGCCGCGACCGCGGCTGCCCCCGCCGCCACAGTCGCCGAAGACTACAAGGTGTTGATCGCATATGTATGACTAGTGAAGTTTGCCTCTTATTTATTTTTGCATGATATGCACCTATGTATATTCGTTTGGATAACACACAGCTTTTGACAAACATAAATACATTTGCTGTTTTAATTTTGGATTTTTTTTTGTTTTAGTTATATTATTTAACAAATAACATTAACTGCATGTTTTTTTAAGTTTTGTATATTAAATAGGAGTACCTATTTAATTTTTGTGTTTTTGGACATTATTTACCACTTTTGTGAAATTTTATGATGTTTTGTATTATACATTAATCAACAAAGTTTAAGACTAAGAAACTGTTACAAACTTTTTCGTATAATCCCTTTAAAAAAAGAACCGGCCACTAAAAAATTTAAGAAAAAAATAAAAGCATTATGTAATAGTGTTATAAATTTAAAATTTAAAAAATGATAGGCCTTAATTTTACCATAATTTTTTTGAATGAATTCCTGCCTATAGGCAGGAATTCATTCAAAAAAATTATGGTAGTATTAACCAAAAATAACCTATAGGTTATTTTTGGTTAAAATTTCATTATTACTGAATAGATTTTAAGCTGATTGGTATCTAGTCTTGTTTATTTTTTTTAAAGTTAGATCGGTTTGTTATAAATTATGCCACGCCGTCATTTAACCCAAGATGTAATGTTACGTGCTGTGGGCATGCTTGAAGCCGAGCGTACACAACGTGAAGTTGCAGTTGCCATCCAGTCCAACCAGTCTGTTATCCGAAGATTGTGGCAACGTTATCGGCTCACTGGGAACACGGCTCAACGACATCCTGGTAGATATGTCGGATAACTACAGAGAGACAAGACAATTTTATTAGGAATATTGCCAGACGGGAGCCAAAAACGACTGTGCGGCAACTCTTGGAGAGGCTGCGATCGAACCACCAGGTGACTGTCAGTAATCAAACTGCCAGGAAGAGACTGCACGAGGTTGGTTTACATCCTCGTAGGCCATTGCGGGTCGTAGCTCTTCAGCGTGGCAATCGTTCTCGGCGGATACAGTGGGCACACATTCATCTACGATGATCGGAACTTCAGTGGGCTCGTGTTCTATTTTTTGATGAATCTAGGTTTGGTTTGCACCCTGATACAAGAAGAGTGCGTATATGGCGTGCTTCTGGACGTCATGAACGGCTGCGTTGTCCTCAGGAAGTTCATCCCAATCACAGCGGAACAATCATGGTTTGGGCCGGAATTCGCTTAGGCGGGAGGACTGACCTCGTTTTGATACGGGGCAACATGACTGGCGAAAAATACCGCAGCGAAGTGCTAGATCCTATGTTTGTTCCGCACAGAATTCAAATGGGGGAGGATTTCATCTTTATGCAAGACAATGCTCCAGCATACACTGGAGGTCCGGTGATGAACGTTTTCCGCGAACAAAACATCAGTCTTAGACTGGCCTCCACAGTCTTGTGACATGAATTCTATTGAGCACGCCTGGGATTTACTCGGAAGAATGTCATTTGAACAACTTCCCCAAAATTTTAACACAGGCCACAATAGATAATTTGATATTCAGCATACCAAGGCGGTGCAGTGACTTAGTTAATGCTTTAGGAGGTCCATCTGACTATTGAATATCACCAGAATATTTTTTTCCTATAATTTAACAGTCTAAATTTTGTTTTAAGCCCTTCTCTGTCTATTAAGTAATTATTTTTTACACCATTTTTTTCTTTATAAATATTTTTTTTGTACTGTTGAATTTTATTTTGTTCTATTTTTTAAACAATTCTAAAATTATGCTTCTATTCATGTAACATTGTTTATATCAAATATGTAAACATTTTATCTTCGAAAAATAGTTTAGAGTCTTAGACAATGTTGACTAGTGTATTATTAATTATATATTTTTTTCTATTATGTTTCGTGTGCTTCGTTTACAGAAATCTCTAGACGAAAATGGCAATTCGGTACAAGGATTCAGCTCACCCCTGTCGGTATGTAGTCAACACAAAAAACCGAGGAGGAAAAAGTCGTCGAAGAATGAGACCGTGATAGATTGCCAGCAGATAGACGGGTACCAAGGCGACAAGGACGTGAACGAACTGCTGCGCTTCATAGAGTCGAACGCGGACAGCGGGCGCAGCGCCAAGCTCAGCCGCGTCAAGCACAAGGACGACTCGGACGACAAGGGCGGCAAGAAGCGCTCCTCCGAGCGGCGCAAGGACAAGGAGAATAAGATGACGCGCGCCACGTCACTAGAGGAGCTGTCGCGGACCACCATCGAGGAGCTGACGAGCGACAAGCGGCGGGCCGAGCCCGAACGGCGCTCGTGGGGCGACGAGCTGCCGCGCGCCGAGCCCGAACCCACGGAGCTCACTGACTTCCAAACAGTTACCAAGAAACGTAAGCCGCGGCGGCGCGCCGACGAGCCGGCGCCGCGCCGCAGGCCCGCGCCGCCCGCGCAACGCGACTCGGCGCCGCCCTCCGAGCGCAGCAACGACTCCAACGACGACGCCGACGCGGGCGAGCACACGCGCGCTGCGCCGCCGCCCGCCGCCCCGCCCGCCTCTTACGCAGACATCACGCGAACGCACCAGAACATCCCCGACCTGATCGAGTCGTGCAACTTCACGCCCGCCACCGAGGACCCCGCGGTCGAGAGCAAACCGACGCCGTGCAAGCCCGCCAAACCCGACGTGGTGTCCGACCGGCGGCCCGCCGTCATCCTGGTGGAGTCGGGCGCGCGGCCGCGCGACATGGACGGTGTCACGTTCGGGTTCGACATCAACGAGCAGCTGCTGGGTGGCGGCGCGCGCAAGCCGCGCGTCGACCTCGTGAGCGACGCGGAGCGCGCGCTGGCCGTGCGCGCCGGGTGCGCCGCGCTGCGCTACCTGCCGCCCGCGCCCGCGCCGCCCACCGACCACCTCCACCAGATCGTAGACTACGTCGCGCACGGTAAGAGCACCGCCCCGACCGCGGGTAGTGGTGGACTCTATCATCGCCACTCGCATTTAGCTTTTAAAAACACCGCCAGGGAACTGAATTCGTATGCAAAGTATGGCGAACAGGCCCGCTCTTGAGTCTGTCTCTGTCCATTGACCCTTTCTAAAATCGAATATGTGAGTGTATCTTAAAATATGTCCCAGCTTATTCCTCCAGGGGTAAAAGGCGTGTGAATTAAAAACCATTTATTAAAATTAATGATAATCCATTGAATACTAAAGTTAGGCCACTTAGACTTGTATCACAGCAGAAATTTGTATAATATTACTTAAAAACTATCGGAAGATTATTCTGCAATGATCGTATTCGCGCGGCGTTTGCAGGTTACGCAATCAGAACTGACTTCACATTGAATATGCCACTTGTCAGTCTATAATATGTGAAGATGTTACCATTTGCACGTCGAGAACAGGCCCCCTAAAGTATTGAGTCAAGTATGATGATGACATTGGTGACTACTATATCACCAATGTCATCGACCCGCGACTTTTCGATCGTGAGTCATCTCTATAACTATAGAGTCGACTCACGATCGAAAAGTCGCGGGTTCGATCCCGGTCTCGTACCATTTATTTCTAATTTTTGTACGGTCTATATTGTAGACACCAAAGTACTCAATGGAGAAGGAAAACTTCCTGAGGAAACCTGCATGCAATCTGCACTAGGTCAGCGTAGTAGACTCCAGCCTAATCCCCTCCTAATCAGTAGCCCCTGTAGTAGACGATTATGGAGCTGGGAAGATGATAATGATAAGATGATATGATATAAGGTGTACCCTATGTGTGTCATACTTGTATGACCACACCCAGGTATATACGCAGCGGGACGGTGGACAGAAGAAATCGGCACACCCAGTCATATTGTATGAGACGGCTCTTTGCCTGTCTCGCCGTTCACAGCCTGATTCACGTCCACAGAGATTTACACGGAGCATATGTGTTTTACAGTATTAACATTCCGGATGTTGCAGGCGTCAATAGGATGCGGTAACCGTTTACCAGCAGGCGGACCGCAAGCCTGATTGTCACCAACGTGGTATAAAAAAAATTAATAGTAGATTTCGTTCGCAGCTTGGGAAGACGTGGTGCGGGGCGCCAATGGCAAAGTGCAATACTACAGTGAGTAGCGTATCGGACGCCCGCGGTGCGTGCGGCCGGTGTCGCGGGCAGCTCCGAGACACCGCGTGCCGCTCGCCGCGGGCAGACGGGCCACGGACCCTCCCCGCCGTGACACTACTTAACGACCAGTGCGGTGAGTGCGGCCAGTGACGACTGTACCAGTGAGTGGGTGTCGGCGACTGTCGTGTCGTGTGCTGTAAACGATTATTCGACGCAAAGTGACAGTGCGAGTGAAAATTAACTTTGCTACAAATGATATACGAAAAAAAAGGATTTAAAGATTTTATTTGGAATTCGAAAAAAAAAAAATTTTGATTGAAATTGTTTTAGAGGAAGATGTTATTACTTTCTGATGTGGCACGTCGAACGTGGTGGAAAATATAAATGATTGTATTGAGGTACACTGGACAGTGTGTGTGTGGTATTTATTCCTAACAAAAAAAAAAATAATATATATTTTTAATATTTGAGTGCTGATTGATAATTTTTTAGTTTGGAAATTAATTATTAATTTTATACATTAAGAGTCAGCTTCGAACTGTATATAATCAATGATTTGTATAAATTATTCTTGCGAAGTGACCGGCTATTCATCAGTGATGTTTGTATCTAGTAGTCAAATAAACTAGACACCAAATATTTTATTTTGTGATGTGTCTAATAAGGGCTGAATCCTTCCCTCAGCAGTCCCATTACATCACTCGGAAAGTTCAAGGGCGAGAAAAATTACTGGCAAGTACTTGCGGGCTTCAGTATCGGCGGGCTGATTGCGATATTGGAGAATATCTTAAACAGGAAAATCATTGCATTATATTTTCACAAAAATAATGTCAACAAAAAAGAATCGCTTTCAATCATATTTACTTGATCTTGTTGTACTTTGTTAGTTATTACTCTGTGACCTAGCGTCGCACGTTTCCGTGACGACGCGTTGCGCTGCCTTCAAGTGCATGCCAATTTATATCAGTATCTAAATGCAGATCTTGGTGGATAGATCTGATTCAGTCCTAAAGTTTCTTCTCTTACGTCATGGTTCTACTACACAAAATGTGTACATGATGGAGATGCCCTCGACGAACCCTGATAATGTAATTGGCAAGCGCCGAGCAATGGCGCTCGTTACAATTGAAGCTTGTATTATGTAAGCCATTAGTCAATAATTGTGGAATAATTGCAAGTTACGTAATCAGCCAGCGGATTATAATGAATTTTTATACTGAATGTGTCATTTTTCAAAACTTCAATAATATATAAGTGTCCCCACATTCACGATGGGGACATCCCCTAGTACGAATTTTAACAGCTCACGAAATGTTTAGGTATTACAGATTTAATCAGTTTCGGTGATTGATTACATCATAGTTGCCACCTTATTTTATATAAAAAAAACTTGATGAGCTAAGTTGGTGTGGTCGTGTGTAACACTCGTGGGTAACATAATAAATAAGTGCGTGTGTTTGTTTATTTCGTAAGCCGTCAAAATTCTTACTTAGTGAAATAATGTAGGTCAAATGAAAGGACCTAATATATGCACCGCACCATACCAAGGTGGCACAAGTCAAACACCGCGCCACGCCAATCAGCACTCGCGGTCGAGTTCCACTTGAAGAGATATCAACTGTCTTGTTTAATTATGTTTGTCATGCTTTTGTTATAACCACAAAAAAATCGCACAGGTTCATATTATACTGATTTAATTGAAAATATTAGTTTTTAAAGAATCACAAAAACCTTTTAGCAGCTTGGGACTTGATAACGTTAATGGTTTTTTTTTTCTTAAATGTTTTAAAAACTCATTAATTAAATTTAATGTCTAAATCATCGTCAAATGTAATAATAGTTTTTCGGGCGATAAAATGCGCCTATATTTATTTTTTAGCTATAATCTAATAACAGTTTATATTTGTCTATGGGGCTATCCATAAATTACGTCACACGAATTTTACGATTTTACACATTTTCAGAGTATTACGTACTATGAAAATACTCTGAAAATGTGAAATTTAAAATCTTAGCACAATTTTTGATCTTCGTATTTTTTTTATCTCCGTATTTTATTTAGGTATATACGGCTGGTCATATATTTATTTTCTGACGTGACCATTACAAACATTTGATTAAATTTTTTTTTCAAATTATTACAAATCTGTTATTATATTTTATTTTTTGGGAATATTTTAACTTAAAAGTATTATATTGGCAATCAGGATTTGCCATACGTATTAAAAATTACAAAGTTTTAAAAATGAAAAAGATTGCAAATAATTAGCATCCTAACTGCTATAAGTTTTTTCATGATTCATGGAAAACGTAACATTTTTAGTTAAGTCCGTATTAGTTCGCAAATTATGATAGGTTTTTTTCTCTAACTAGCCACTCAAGTCTATTTTGTTATATATTTTTAAGCTTTACGATTAGTTATTGTAAATAAATCTTATAAGGCGTAACTGGCTATATTTATATGGAGTGGTGCCATCGCTCTTGGACATGGTTTTATAATATTATTATATACTTATGAGCTGTTCTAATACAACGTGTTAAGTTTTCACACAGTCCTCTAGGACTGTGTGAAAACTTAACACGTTGTATTTAATCAGCGGTCAATTAATTTATTAATCAGCGGTCGACTAGAGTCGACCGCTGATTGTAAACAACAAATAGTTCGATGATTGAATGAACAGTTATAATCTATTCAGGCATACTAATAAAAGTAGACGAAATATCTACAAATCGAAATATCTGTCTAATATGGTAAACACAATATAATTAATTTCGATTGAAGCCAAATTCTGTGTCTAAATTATAATTTGTTACCGTGAACAGAGTATGCATCGAAACAGAGGTACTGCGAGTTTCATTGGAGTTCCAATTGCTTTTCAGCACTTATTTTTAAAATGTGAACTCCGATGTTTGACATCTGTCACTAGTAAATACTGGCCATTAATCTTAAAAAAAATGTTTTAATGAAATTGATTTAATCATTGCAGTGTAAAATTGATATAAATTCAAAGTATTATATTGATTACACCATGTGCTTATACCAAACAATATTTTTTAATTTCACCAACCCATTTCGCTGACTTGAATAGGCAATCATTTATTTTAATTTCAAATTTAACTGCGTTTGGTCTTACAAATTAATTTGTATTCAATAAACAAGGATCTGAAGCAATTTGTCGTGACGACTAAAAAACAGTGATATTTGCGTAAATTTACCATACAAGAAGTTGTCTATCCAATGAAAGAGTAAATGAAACATTTTATTCGATAGAAATAGTGGAATCTCTTTCTGCGTAACGTCGTGCATTGTACTGATTCACCCGCACTCTGAGAGTGCGTCGCATCGTTAGTACTTCTGTGCTACTGGATAATAGAACATATGTGTCCCTAATTGTTGACCTTATTTTGAACCTATTAAGGCTTATATAATATGTATTTATTGTTTCATTTGTCTAATCCTGTAATAAGAGCATGGCCAAGTGAAAAGAGTGTATGAATTATGTAAAATTGAAAATCTTATTAAATAATACGTGATAGGTAATTGCGCCATATTTAAACGCTTAGCCGCGCGCAGGGTTGCCAGTTTAACACAAGTTCAGTAAGTTTTAAGAACTATGTAGTAGTTATAACTTTTAGCCCGCTAGTACGTCAGTCACGCGAATTTTGTGCGTTTAAAATAAAAAAATATCAGCACTGTGCACTTTTTGCGATGAGACCCTGTGTTTAGCTTGTCAGAAAAATTGCCCGTCTATATAAAATTACAGTTCGGTATCTGTTATAGCGTCACTTGACATTAATACTTTGTCACTTAATTAATTACACTACCATCCAGTACAAATAGAAAATATTCTGGCAACACTGCGTATTATTTATATTGGCGCAAAGTCGTGTTAACTCGTCTAATGCGGAGAAACATGACCAAACAATACGCTTAATTGGTAATGAATTAAAACATTCATTCGAGACTTACCTATTGATTTTGGTGGTAATTCTGTTGTAACACAACCTAAATAAATTTAGACTCCCTATCTTTTTCTAATGCCAAACGCCAAAACGAGATAGCAAACATTTTTAGCGAGTACCAACCAACATTTCTGTCAAAAGGTACAACAATGTTGCGTTTTTGCGTATCTTTAGCCGCATTGTTGCGTATCTCGTGGGGCGTTATGTTCCGAGATCGCGTCTAAATCTCTTAATTTTGACGTATCTAAACAAAACCGACAGCGTATCTTTAGTTGGCATGTTCCAAAGGCACGCCTAATTTTGACGTGTCTCAACAAAACTGACAGCTCCATTTGTAACTATCTCGTTTTGGCGTTTGGATTTAGAAAAAGATAGGGAGAGTCTAAATTTAGTTTTGACACAGCAGAATTATCACCACACTTCTTATCGTCTTGAAGAAAATCTATAAAAATCTTTTGGTATGTCGAGCGATACTATCACTTTAGAAATAAATTGATTTTGAATCACTCCATCGAAGTCACGTATTTAAATGTAGACAATTGTACTAAGAGCTGTAACGTAAAGAATGTTTTGTGTATTTGTATTGTCTGTTGATACATTACTCCATATATTCATTCTTTAAGTAATTATTGCATTCGGGGTCTATGATCCAAATTTATGTTACCCGACATTAACTAGTCGAGGAATTAAAAAATAAAATAAAAAATAAATTAGGAAAGGAAGAAAAAAATCTAAAAATATATGTACTGTAAGTTTATAATTTAACACGGCTCTATTGTGTATGTAACGCTGACGCCTTGTTTCGTGTGCACGGGTTTATTCAAATTATCGACGGGTCTAAATGAAATGCTAGAATTACTTTGTACCCTTCAACGCTAGTTTTAGTGTCGGACGAATCCCTATGTGAAAATAACCGGATGAAATTGACTAATTTACTAGGGTTTGGGAAAAAGCTCATAAAACCAAACTAAAAATGATAAAAATTTACATAATTGAAAAACAGCGATTATTGACCATATTAGCATTATAAATGGTCAAATTTCTTGCAGTCAAATTTGACCATTTATAACGTATTATAAGTTTATATTGAGATACAGTCCTCTCGCAATGCGAATAGATGTATCATCGTCCGGCGCTAAATGTGGTTGAATACAGCCTATATACAAGAATTCATGCAAATAAATTTTTCATTTTTCTGATACTATGCTGGCCCCAATATGGTTTGGAAAGTTATTTGCTGGACAGAACATATTATGATATATTATTATATTGTGCATTACTAAATGATGTCTCATTGTACGGTAACTTTTTTATATTCAGGGTGGTTTATAATGGACATGTTCACAAATTTTTCTTGTCGTCGATCTTGTATACTCTGTATAGCTTGGGTATTCCTTATTTGATATTTTATTCGGTGGTTTAATTATTTTCCATTATGTAGCACTACTAAGCATAGTTTTACGGATAGGCGTGCTCACATAAAAAATTGGAGTTCCGGTAACGGTATTTAAGGTGAAATTCCACCAGTGTGTGGCTCTGCACCGCAATAAGTCATTTGTCTTATTTGAACTCATGTAAACATTATCATTTGCGCTTGCAGCTCAATACACATAATAAAATTTAATATATTATTTGACATATGTACATATGTTTGCCAAGCTATGTGTTGCCGCTTACACTAATTAAATCGTCAGCAATGCTATTACTCATTAAGCTTTAAAAAAACAATTGAGTTTTACGCAATATATTTGTATACAAATAGTGCTGTTCACGATTTTGGTGGAAATTCACCATTACAATTATAGATTTATCTGTGCGTGTACAGATGTGTTTATCGTCTATCTGTTACTGGCAACCGTGTGTCCCTGTCATGACTGTGTACGCATTAAATATGTATGATGCTGGCTTTAGTTCACCGAGTATCACTTTGGTGGTCAGTACAGGGCATAGTGTGTCCCCTGTCTTATGAGCTGAGATGGAGCCTTTTTGGTTAGGGCACTTTGTATCTATCTTCTCTTTTATGTAGTTTCATTTATTTTTGCCCATATAAACGTGTTTTCTTTCTTTCACTTGGAGTGCCATCATAAAGGTGTTTCTTAGTCATATTTTTTACGTCAACGGTAACGTTGTATCAAGTCATGATAGAGACACTAGTCTCGGCAAATAAGTATCTTTAGGCTGTAATTGTGGTTTGTGCCAACGAGTTACGGGTTCGAATCTCGCTAGGAGCAAACTTTGTGTGATGAGCACAAATATTTGTTTCAGAGTCATGGACGTGTTTATCTATATAAGTATGTATATTGTCTAGTGCCCAAGATACAGAACGTTCTAGTTTAGGACTAGATCAACGTGTGTGAAAGTGTCCAAAATATTATATAATTATTATAATTAAATAGTATCTTTCTAGTTCTTATTTTATTATGTAGTACCTCCATCTGCGTGGGCAGAAAATGATGGTACCCTCTTAAATTGACGTGATATACCCATACAGTGACTACCACTCCTAACATGTACTCCCAACATGTTTAGTCTTGCCGTTTAGAGGGGTCGACATTAATTTGTGTCAGTATTTTAACGTCTGTTCACGAGACCGGGCGTCGCCGATGTACTGTTGTTGTTAATTAGGTTAATAATGTTCTTATTCGTCTTATGTTGACGAATTTTCGGAATTGCATTTTGTTATATAGACAGACCCTTGATGAATATACAAATTATATTTTATTAAAAAAAAAAAATAGATTAATTTATAACAGCAATTAGCATTTTTTTTAAATTTTAATATAGCTAATTTTATTCTAAATAATATTACGTTAATTATGTACAATTTATTTATTTCATAGTTGTTTCTGTCTATAATAAAATGAGCAGTTCCGAAAATTAGTCGAAAACTAGTTCCGGGGTTAATAAATATCTAGTTTTTATCTATCCATAATATTTTAATATATCTAGTGACCTATTGTATCATAAATTTCCGATGCTTTTATTTATTTACCGCACATTTATTTTGTGGTCATTGTGTATCTGGGACTATGGTATCTGTCTCCAATATCTATCTTTTATGAACAAAACATATTCACACTGCGAACTTTATTTGGTTGAGTTTAAGATATTCTATGGAAACTTTTAAAGTTAATCCGCATGTTTATGCCTTAAAAATAGTTTAAAGTCCGCTCTGTCTGTGCGTGAATCTGAAGAAAATATTTACTCTTTTGTCACACGTTTATAGAGTGTATCCAAATTTCTACCATCGCCATGATGCGAGTTGGTAGAAAATTTATTGGCAAGTACTCGATTAATCGCGGGAAAGATTCTGTGGTGTTTAGCGTATACATAATATCATATTTTCTTATAATTGATTGGCAAGTACTCGATTAATCGCGGGAAAGATTCTGTGGTGTTTAGTGTATACATAATATCATATTCTCTTATAATTCCTGAATTCATGTCCTGTTGTATTTCCGCTGTGATATAAAATAATGATGATTAACATTACCTTTAAATTTTGTAGGACTTTCCATTCATGGTATATCTGGTTTCCCTGTGCGTTGAGAAGCTATGCTTAATAAAGCTATACTAAATAAATGGTATATTAAATAATATATTATTAAAAACGATGAATATGAATCTATTTATTTCAAGTGAGAACCACATGCTATCAGACACCTGACACCTGCACCCCATACGAACAAAACTTTCCTTACCCAGTGACAGGTGACACATTTTGCCCTCCATTTACGAAAAGGCTGTTAAACGAATAAACCTAATTTTGCGCTATGGTCAAAAACTTAAGAAATAATGTCCCTAGAAATTGATAAGACATACGGCTATATTTAATAGACCAAATTACTTGTTTCTTTATATTGTTAAGGTTATGAGCGCGTGGCTGTATTCTAGTGTTATAAAGTGACAACCGTATTAAAATATTGAATGAACTCAAAAATGATGCAGTTGCATAGTCTGCAGATCTTGTAGCTGAATAAAGATATAAAAATATAACCCGCACTGATTGATAGAGAAAATATACTCATAGTATATATAACTCAAATTTCGCAAAATGTCGCTTAACGGCCTTTTAGTAATCAGACGGCAGCGTTCTCAAGTATTTATTATTTATTTTTTACTGCACTGAAGGTGGCCACAGATTATACTAAATACTCACCTTAACTGTTTTTTTTTATTTTTTTATTTGATTTATAGACTATAAGAACACTCCTGCCACATCTGTAACTAATAATTAATGCACGGATGGCGCAGTGGTTTAAGCGACCACTGCATTGTCGAGTGTTGTGGGTTCGATCCCCACACGGCACAACAACTTTGTGTAATCCACAAATTGTTGTTCTGAGTCTGGGTGTTCTGTGTGTCCATTATTTAAATGTTTGTAAAGTTCCCGCGACAATTAATCCTAATGCGGGAGTTGTCTTTAAAAAAAATTACCCAAACACTTGTATAAATCAAAAGAAAATATTTAAAACACGGCATACTTACCAATATACAAAAAATCTCAATTATAGTAGTTATCACCATTATAAGGTAACAGAAAATTGTTACTGTATATACCAAACACCACACAATGTTGCGTTTATATTAGATGAATCCTGTTCAGGTGCCTCTCTTTGGTATCTTATATTATTATGTATGTATTAACGAACGAATCGCGGACGAATAATATCGATGGCAAGTATCGATATTTTAATAATTATTAAAATATCGATATTACTGTCTTCAGAAATATACGCGTAATATTATTATTCACTGTAATCTGTATATTATACTGTTACAGGGTGATATATAATAGCATAATCGGCTTATATTTAGCTGAAAGCTTCGGAACCCTTGGTATTTTAAGTAAATTATGCTGTATTGCAGCACAAAATCGCGCTGTTTCAACGAAACGGTAGTTCACGATTAGTTGTTTTGAAATTGGGCTTAAACGAAAACAAATTCGGTTTGCCATTTAAATTTCGTAGATGAGTGTATTAAATTCATTATAAATTCATGAATTTGATAAATTCTCGCTTTTATGTAAAAAAAAATGTAGCAACAATTTGTAAATGATAACAGGCACAGTGTGTTTAGTAAAGGTGAGATAATGTTTCGGATACTGTCGTGAGATCGAGGAATATGGTATCAGTGACATTTCCACGTCACTTGGTTCATTTTTATCGTCGCCATTCTTCATCATCTTCACATAGTCCATAGTCATCTACTCTACCCGCTACAAGGGCGCGAAACCCTCCTAACCAGAAGTGCATTAGGCCGTAATCTACCACGCTGGCCTAGTGTAGGTTGGTTGATTTCACACACCCATGCGGACATGGAGGCTTCTTCACGAAATTTCCTTCTCTGTTGAGGTACATCGGTGTCCACAATGTAAACCGTAGATGAGCTTGAAATAACAGAGGTACGGGAGACGAAGTCGGGGTCCATTGTACTAAACTTACCTATGGGAAGTCATAGAGTCCTTCGTCCGATTCAAAGTCTATCTCTAATACAATAGAAAAACGCAATATGCATCTTTGACATCCGATCTCCAGTATAATTAATCATCCCTAATATGAGTAAATTAAAATTTGACCAAGCTTTGTTACCTCGCCTTGAGTTTAACCGTTACTGATTGATCAGTGCCATCAATAATCTGATCTATGTGATACAATAGCATAATTGAAGTGGATCGCACTTCTCTATGCGAACAAATATTGGGAAGTTGAGTTAATTATCTCTACTAAAGAAAAAAATAGATTTATAGAAACGATTATGGTAAACATTTGGCGTATATTGGTGCTGATTCTGTTGAACTTAACTAAATTTAGTCCTTCCCTATTTTTTTCTAATGTCAAACGCCGAAACGAGATAGCTACAATTTTGATGCTGTCAGTTTCGTTTAAAAACGACAAAATTAAAAGAGTTAGACGCGATCTCGGAACACACGGATTAAAGATACGCAAAAACGCAACATTTTTTTGGGGCGTTTTATAGAAACGTACTCGCTATAAATGTTTGCAATCTCGTTTTGGCGTTTGAATTAGAAAAAGATAGGGAGGGACTAAATTTAGTTAAGTTCTGTTACAACAGAATCAGCATCATTGTATTTTTTTTTCTCTTTATTTAAAGGGTTTTATCGTTTAGCGATGATGCGACCCTAAATGTATTTTATTTTAAAAATAATTGCTTGCTCCATAGTAAATAAAAAAAAAATTTGCCTTCTCAAAATATTTCAATTATATGCAAAATATTTGAACGTCGGTCCCAGTGGGACGCATGTTACGAGTATTATGTA
This sequence comes from Thaumetopoea pityocampa, assembly GCA_017165845.1. Classification (NCBI taxonomy): domain Eukaryota; kingdom Metazoa; phylum Arthropoda; class Insecta; order Lepidoptera; family Notodontidae; genus Thaumetopoea; species Thaumetopoea pityocampa. The sequence goes on along the minus strand of WUAW01014105.1, from coordinate 11,386 downwards.
TTACACGCTTGCCTCTTTGTTACCTTTTCAAAGAGTAATGAAGAAATATTGGTACGGATTTACATTGCGGAACAACTGAATTTTTACTATTTCCCCTTTATCAATCACATCGTACCTGCAATCAACATTTTTTTACACATAAACTCTACATAACGGACTGCGCATTACTGTAAATACAATGTATATTAATTTCATACGTTCTTTCAGAGTTAAAAGTAACTTTTTACTAATAATATAATACATTGTTGAAATTGATGTCGACGTACTGAAATTAAGCTCATATCAAAGGTTTAGAAAATATTATTTCTTTCCCCGTTGTAAAATATGTATATAGATATGCAGAAGATTATTGGATTTCTTTTTATCGTTTTAGTGCATGTAGATAAAGATCTCGATGTTCGATGTTGTGAAAAATGTCTAGTAGTGTGACATTTAAATCTTTATGCGCAACTAAGCCTCATTGTGCGTATGCGCCCGGTAGATTGGGCTATATACGAATATGCTTTAGTGTATCTTATTTCAATATCGTCCATGTCATATGTAAAACTGCAAATATCCGCTGTTGGATACATACATATATACATACTCTATCACACGAACTTTAGTACGCAAGGTTCTGTCGTACTTTTTGCGTTCACATCTATTCGATGCCGTTTCGAGCCCGACAGTCGTTTAATTGTTTTATTTACCAAACCCTCAAGAGTAACGATTGCGATCTTAAAAAATATTGAATGACATTATCACGTTTAATTATGAACTTTAAAACTGTGAAATAAGGTTGATTTTTAGTAGCTGTAAAGATACATTCGCAGATTTGAGGTCGCAACGCATCCGGTGAAGTTCGGTTTGATGAAGTTAGTCGATGGCACCCATGAGTTGTATACTAGTCAACATAGTCCTGGGATATTTATTGGATTGTATACTTTTTACCACTACTTATCCCGATATAAGTCATTCTACTGTTATTACAGGTGATATGGATGCGACGTGGGGATCCCCTGTAATTCCTCAAAATCCCAGATACAACCAGTGACACTAGCCAATCTACTGTTTTATTTTATCGAGAAGCCATGGAAATATTTGCGTGCACGGACGGGCTTTCGAATCCTAGACCTTTGGCTCTGAGTTGAAGAAATATCCAGTGACCGCCGTGATTTTCTCGACTCGATGCATTAATGTATTTTATTGTTGTATTTTTACGGGTCCTCAAACGAGACTGATGTCAAATAGGTCATAACGCTAACTCATGCCTCGAATAGGTTCCCATTTCGAATCATGATTCATACGTAAAACTGACAGCAGACCAATGTTGGTTTTGTCCATTGAAATTATAGGACAGCTATTGTCGAAGTGATGGAACAGATTAATTATCTGATATTTAATCTGTGATCACTGAGAGATTGCTTTTTTGACACATTTGTCATTTAGACTATGCCTAAATGGCCTGCGTTGTTTTTTTTCAATAATATTGATTTTACAATTTTTGCAATAGATTAAAATAATAGAGCCATACTGGTCTAAGAAAATAATTCAGTATGTTTCTAATAATTTATTATATATCCATAGATGCCAGTGATTATTACTTGCCTGTCGGAAATTTCGAATTTTTAGCGAAACAAAACAGTTTTATAAATCAAGGTCAAACAAAAATTGGTTTTTAATGCCCCAATTAGTTTTAACTATCAAATATTTTTTTTTATTAAAACAGTATATATCAGATTACAATATAATAAAATTAAAACATCAAGTTGATATTGTGCTCATATAGTTACTAGTGTAAAGAAAAACTATCATAGAACGCGTACCGAGAATGAAATCGATTTAAAACCATTACTTCATTGGAATACGAAGAAAATTTGTTTCGTTTCATTAGCAGTAGAGTGTAGCTCCCTCACCTAGCGGATGGTGGCGCAGTTCGATAAAGAAGTTTGTCCCTCTTTAATCGAAAACTCGCTTTTTTATTACCCACATTCTCAAAGTGAATTGTATGAGTGATTCTGTGTACACAAATTTTCTTAAAAATTTGTACTGAACCAGTTTCGTTGTCGGCATTCGAGATATCTACGCCTGTATGTATTGTAACTATCATCAGTACTATATTAATAATCTTTGGACTATTTTGACTAGCGTATGCTCCCACTTTGTAATACGTAGTTGACATTTGGTCATTTTTAAGTTTAAACCCCCACACATATATACAGGTAAATCAGAAACGTTTTTGCGTTTGTAATAGTGTTTGTACACACAGTAACTGAAATCTGAATAAACCAATTTACGCTAGCTCCCACGTGCCTCGCAATTTCGTATCAGTTAAGCGACTAATACGCATAAGTGGAATTAGAAGTAATTTATACATATTAAATTACGTTTAATATGTGTAATATTAATTACCTACCTATAAAATATATATAAGAAGTATTTGTTCATTTATTTATCTGCTACACTACCGCAAACGCAAAAATGTCTCCAAGCTGATTTGACTGTGGAGTGATTGGAATTGGCACTGAAAACGTGAAAAATTTAACTACGACTATAAGTTGTTTACCTTGCTTCGCTTGTTGTTCTGTATAGAGTATTGGGTCTATTGTTACAACATAAGTTCATTCTAATGAACTCGATGATCCTGAAAAGATTACAAATCCTCGTATGTGATTAAATGACGCCGAAAAACGTACGTTTTGGAATATATTAATTTTTATTGCAATATTTGAACTTTATAAGACAATTCGTCGAAATCTAAAACATATAGTTGAGAAAGTAATGCAGATGACATGGATGTGCTAAAATTAATTATAATTATTACCTTGAGCTGAGAATATAAATGTAATTATTTTGTTTAGGTAATGGAGTGATAACGCTTAGGGGTATGCTATTTGGCAAAGTGTAAATGTATAAATAAATTAATGCTGAAACGTAAGCCGTAAATGATTGACTCATAATCTGATTAAAGTTATAATTTACAAATCATCGGGAATTGTGTACCAATACAATTTTGTTCAGACAAGGAAATAAAATTATTCAGATAATAAGTCAATCGCCCTGTATCATAATATGTACCAATACGAGAAATTTTATTTACATGCTTTGCATCTGTTTATCAATTGTACTAGATTTTTATTCTGTTCGTCAGTTATGAGACTGGACTATAATTTACGCCGCAGTAGAGGTGAAATTGTGAAATACTGTCATCGTACTCAGACTGACATGGAAATTTCAGTGGCGAAGAAATCTAAGCTATGACTCACCTAACTCTTTTCACCTCTACTACGACTTTATATTTTTCTTAAATATATGTCAAACATTTGGACTTTTTGTGCTACATAATAAATTATTTTTTTATCTCGTTTGAAAAAGAATCACACAAAACGACCAGTATCAGTTATTTACTTTAAATCTACCAGTTTGTAATTTGTTTATGGTCTAGTTATATTCTGTTACCACCAAACGAGTACGACAATAATCTAGTTTAATTTAAAGTTATTTAAAATCAGTACATGCTATAAGCGTTACTTTTGTAATTGACCAGAGTAAAAATTTAGTAGCGATTTTAACTTTAAAAGATTTGTTTATATATATAAATACATAGAAACAATATTGTAACCGATTGCAATTTACAGTTATGTACTTTTTCACTGTTTCCGTTTTCTGAATAAAAATGTTGAAAATATTTTGTTTTTATTGTATTTTAATTGAAATTCGCTTTTGTGTGTTTTAAATAGCAACCGGGAGCTTGATCAGAAAATAGGTTTGATAATTCTGTATCGAATTTAAAATGTCCTATAGTTGAACACTTCATTTGTTAAATCGCTCAAAACTCCATAATAAAAGTTGAGAAAAATTATAAAATAGTATAAATTATTTAATAACAAAGGCTAAATAAAAATTATCATTTAATGGTATTTTATTATTTATTAAGGAAATTTGTTTAAAAAAATAGTCAATTTTTAGGACATTTGACAGTAAAATTAAATTCAGAAAGTGGAGTTAATCGATTTGGCAAGTGAAGCATTCAATTGTTAGAATGATTTGTACGTACTACGCTGTCGGTATCATAAAGTGAAACAATGAAATGCACCAAAAAGCTTTATTCTTTTGGCAATGTCGTCGCTAGTTTTTTGAGCGCTCTCCTGTCCACCATGGAGGTGCTGGTCCACGGGAGTTCTTCCAGAAATATGACGCCACCGTGAAGATGTT